>JAPYZM010006716.1:0-13477 GCA_030522845.1 Psyttalia concolor | reverse complement strand
TGAAAAGTTACTTTTCCGACACAGCGTGATGAAACAGTATATTTCGTAACAAGTGAAAAAAAATGGTTTTTGGCGAGTGGGAGGTTTATATCACGAGCCAAAGGCGAGCCATAGAAACCCGCTTGTCAAAAACCATTTTTGTTCACTTGTTACGAAATATACTATTTTAAATTGTGTATGAAATAATTACTCTTGCCCTTCGCTACGAGAGGAAGGGGATATCGCCCATGAAAGAATAGACTGACCTGGAATCAATATATTAGGATTGCAAACAATAATACAAATTATGCTACTAATTACTCTATCCACACATAGTTTGTTTTCTTACTCTCTTTTCTATTCCTTGTTTTTCGGAAAAATATTTTTATCACTTGAGATATAATTTAACCCGTCACTGGTTGCGCCAACTTTCCGGTAATGCTTACGCGCGCGATGAGAGCAACTCTCACGACTACGCGCGCATCCGATGAGACAATATTTCATCGTACTTACGTCTTAAATTTAGAACTAATTATATTTATATATTATTTACATTGTGTATACAACAATTGCCAACAGATCTCCGCTTTTCCCTACCCCACGGCCCCACCGCCATTCAGCTCGTCGGCCTTTATCGGCCGCGATCGACGGCGATAAAAAAAAAAGTTTTTTAAATTAATTACAAATGTTAGGCCATTTGGACCGGTTGCAGACGTAAAAGGGATAGGGCACTTGAGGTATAGAAGAATTTTCGCCGAAAAATATCGAGTTTCCGGTCAAGTTTTCTATACCCTGAAAAAAAGCGTGAGAGAAAATCTGATAGCGCGACCGCTGACGGGTTAAATAAATAAGTATATAAAGATCAGCTGATTTCGTTATTTTCGATCAAGAACTATGAGAGCCAAGGAAATTGATTTTTACTTGATTTGTAACTATTTCTGAGGTAGTAAAACAGACAAGGATTTGAGCCTATTCAGGTTTTTTAGTATTTTCTTTTGTCAATTCTGATCTAATTCATTAGTCATTAGATTTCCACGTAGATCCGTTTCTTTAACTCCTACTTGAAATATATAAAATGGTAATTGATATTATATTATTGCAACAGTGCAGGCCGTCAAAGGTCCTGAACTAAATTATTTTCGACTACGCAGAGAGAATACATTTTTTAGACCTATATTTTTATTTATACTCAGAGACTCCTGGATCGATAAGTGGCAAGAAAATATTATTTTACACTGAAGAAATAAAAACATTCCTCGACAAATTTCACATTAGTTTCAAAGACAAAGATCTTTTTTTTCTTAATCAGAGCGTGATTTCTTAAATTAAATAGTTGCAAATAGTTGCATGTGCAAAATATTTTAAGGTAGAGACCATTTGACCTTGCTCAAAAGGCTGCAAAGGCCCAAAAATCTGTAAACCAATTCCTTCTCATTTTTCATAGAAGTAAAAGATTTTTTGATAAAAAGTTGTTTTTTCTAAATATCAGATTTTATTTTCTTGACAAGTTTGCGGATATTAATTTCTGCACACGAATGAAGAAGTCCGTCTTAAAAACATTATGGAATCCTTGAGAGAAATGAATTCTTGAGTTAGAACTGCTCACTTCCTCTTCTTTTTCCGAAAAACCATTTCGAACCCCGAATCGTGAAATCCAGCCAATTTCACTCAGTTCCTCTGCATGTCTGACATTTCAACAATTTTGCTATGCCTATACTAACCCCAACTCCGTCCACGATTTCCACCCCGATTTTAATAGAATCGCCTAATCCCTTTTCAAAATGGGAATAATCCTGGCGGCGAGCCCCCAGAGGCCGCCCTGCATCCCCTGTCCCGGCACATACGTTCCAGGGAATCCCGGGACTTTTGAGGAACTCCACAAGAAAGTTAAGGACCTCTACCCCCCTATCTTCGAGGGCGCCAAATTGCGCGTGAAGAGACGCTACAACGATGCCTTCTACACGATTCACTCGCTTAGTCTGAGCTCCATGACACCCTCGGGCTACAAATTGGGCACTTGCTATACTGGCTCGAAAAGAGTAGGACGTCTGGAGCGATATCCCACAATCATTGGGGAACTGATGCCCAATGGAAATCTGGCGACAACCCTCGTTCATACCCTGGGCTGTCGTCTGAGGGTCAAACACGTCAATCAAATAGTCAAGCAAAAATTCGAGGCTTCCAGCTCGACCATCGAGTACAGATCGGATGAAGCAACGTTATCGGTTACTCTGGACAATCCTGATTTCATCAAGCACACGGGTACCCTAGTCATTCACTATCTCCAGGCACTTTCCAACCGGCTCACAGCAGGAACTGAATTCGCCTTTCACAGGAGCCTGTTGATACCTGGAGGACAAGAGTCCAATATTGCACTGGCTCTCAGGTACAGCACGGGCGCGCAAACATTTTCAGGTAGTGTTGCTGTCTATTACAAGACTTGGTGTTATCACGTATGAAAAAGACTAATGGAAAAATACTGCAAATTCGCTAGATAATTCTAATGTCTTCTATTGGAGTCTAGAAATTAAAATATATTAACGAAACGAGAATAGATGAACGAAAATGAAATTGGGTCGATATTTTACTGTAAAATATTTTTCGCTGAATATTTCAATCGACAAAAATATTGTGTACAAATTTATTTGCAAAATCAGTGGCAAAACTTTCTCTTGTAATATTGTAATTGAGTACTATTCAGACCTCTATTGCAGGATCTGAGGAAGTTCAAATAATCCGCAAAACTTTTCACCTTTTCCCAATTTATTCAGCCTCGTAATTTTGTTCTCCAATATCTTGTGATCTTACGCTTAATTTGTTTTCAGGAACCGTTGGAAATGCTGGGTTACATTTCTGTTATCATCACAAGGCGAGTCAGCAGCTTCAGCTTGGGGTGGAGTTGGAAATGAATCTGGCGAATCATGACTCGAGTGCCGGAATTTTTTATCAACTAGATATTCCCCATGTGGATATTGTTTTCAGGGGAATGGCTAATACTAAGCTCACGGTCGGGGGAGTTTTAGAGAAGAAACTCTATCCAGTTCCTGACTCGTCACTGATGCTCAGTGTTATGTTGAATCATGGGACTCAGAATTTTCAAGTGGGAATCGGGCTCAATGTCGGCTGATAATTTATCATTTTATTTTGATTGTGAATATTTATTGTGATACGACTTTTTTATATATAAAGAGAAATAATGAGAGTTATTGCCTTGCGATTGTAGGTGAGGGTGAGGACAATTAACTTTTATATTTCACTTTGTTTCATTTTTTTATGATTACTTTCTATGAGATTTTGGTTTTTAGCTACAATTGTGGGAGTTAGGGAGTCTCTTTAGGGAAATTCTCATTCTGAAGGTAAAGTTGTCTAATGATGAGGCAAATTATTTTCGATATCGTGGAATAATCTATTAATTTATTTGGATTATGTACATTTCCTCTGGTACAAGATTTTTTTATATAAAATGGAACTGAATTTATAGTTTTGGGATTTGTAGGGGAAAACGAAAGCAAACTCTGCACATTAAATGTTTGCAAGTTAGAAGTAAATTCATCAACTGAAGATGGTAACAATAATTCAGTAAGGTTTCTAAATTTTGAGAGATTTTATAGTGAAAAGATAAAACGTAACGAGTAATAAATAAAAAATATTATTTGGCAATTCATTCTATTTCACGCAATCTTCTCCGTAGATAACAACAACATTTATGTGTCTCTAAAGGAACAAAAAAAAAAGTAAACCAGAAGATAATTATCCACGATAAAATGATGAATAAATTCGAAATATTTTAATGAACAGATTTTCTCTCATTGCTAAATTTAATTAATTTCAAACAAATTGATTAATGGCGCTTTACCGCTCCACTATTGAATTACTTCACAATATTCAATTTATTGAAGACAGTTTATATTACATTTTGCAAAACTAATGTTCGTCATGAACGACCTTCCGAGGTTCGGAGCTCTCGGGCTTCTGGAGGGAGTCACCCGATGTAGATTTCAAATCGTCAAAGTTTATTGTGGCCGCATCGAGGATGAGCCCATTGTTATCTGCGTAGTCTATGATCTTACAGATTAGAGGGGATTCCACCCCCAGAATGTACTCACAGGTCGTGGGCTCGAGAAGAAATAGGGACACACTGGCCGGACTTCCTGAATTGCTCTCGACACACTTCAGTCGTACCTAAAATTTCGTTAATCCATTAATTCACTTATTCACCATTTTTCTAAATTTCTTTAGGTTGCCCAATAATCCAGTCCACATTTTACTTTCTTGCCAATGATATTTTCTATGGCAACAAAGATGAGTCCATTCCCCCGATAATAGGAGAAAAATCATTTTTTTCCAATTGAATTACTAGTCATTAAAGTTAATTGATGTAATGAATTTCGTAAAATTGAATAAATCAAATTATTCGTGAAAAAAAATGGAATAATAACCTCAGTCTGACGCAATTTTCCAGTCTTATCGCAGACACTGCCATCACTATAGAAGTGGGAGAGCTGTTTCCTCTGGCCTACTGGCTTCGGCCTCTTCTGGGGATGTGCTTCCATCCAGTGTATGTGTTTCTGCTTGTCAAATTTCCCCAGATCGACGATTGTTTTGGATCCATCTCTCTCCACGTGGTACTGCATCACTGATTTTCCATAACAGAACTCGTACTTCCACCAGCCGTTGCCCTAGAATCATTTGTCCTTTACATAAAATTATTTAAATGATGTCGATGATGATAACCGACGGTAGTGGCCGTGTGGTTAGAGAAAATTTGTAAAAATTTCTAGCACCCTAATCTCATGGGAAGGGTAAATACGTAAAAACCCGAAAGGGTATACGTGAGGACAGGAAATTTGGTTTACATAAATGAAAAAATATTTATGGAACTCTGGATATCATTCAATATCATAAAAACATACTCCATTTAAACAATGCTTTCCACTCAAAAAACTATGCACAGGAGTGACATCCCCAGGGGTTTGTCCTGGATTGATATCCACAATAGATCCAAGAAGATCCTCTGCATTCTTATCCAAACTGTCTGCTGGATGAATTTCAACTCTCACTCGAGCCTCGCCATCCTAAAATATCCAGGAAGAACCGTAAATAACTAAGCACTTATTTACAATCTCTTAATTCATTAGTGAAGTTGCAAAAGCGGATAATTCGCAAATAAATTCACGTATACTCCACGTACGTATACGTGTATTTAATTAGTTAATATTATTCAGAACTTATTATTATTATTATCTGAAGAAGCTTTCTTCAATTATCCCAACATGAATTTAATCTTCTGAATTATCCCTTCACTGCAGAATTTTTTAATACGAATTACACAAAAATTTCTCATTTAAATCTCAAGCAACTCCCCACAAAAAGCATTTGTGCAAAAAAAATAAATAGAACAGCTGATGTATACACAAAGCCCACGTAAATTAAATAATTAATAAGAGCACACGCAAAGCGCAATTGTGAGAAGCCCATTTCCCTTGAATGAAAATATAATTTCTGACCTGGCCATCCTTATCTACACGGAAGATCGCATACACTTTCTGTGGCTTTTCATCCTGTTCAACAAATAATTAATTGTCTGTTGATGTGATTAAACAACAAAATGTCTCTAACGATATGTCATCCTGGAATTCTCCATTTCGATAAATTTCTCAATTCTCTCAAGACTTGGTTAACGACATTGATCATCAAGTAGTTCTTAAGTTTCTTGAAGGAGTTGAATTGAAACGATCAAAAATCGTCCAGAAATTCTATGAGAATTACTAATTGAAAATTAATTCATTTGTTTATTACGGAAAATTTATACTTTATTCAGTAGCGAATATTTGCCTCAAATATCAAATATCATTATTAAAAAGTTTGGCTTTATTGTAGAACTATAAAATAATGCATCGATTTCACTACGAAATTTAGTTGAAATTAATAGAAAAAAAATGAGATTAAAGAATAATTAATCTTGGGTTGTCAGGATTAATTGAATATTGTCGTCCTGGAGGTGGCTTATTGAACCAGCTGAATTAAATTGAAAAAAAATCGTGCGGAAAGTTCTACATTAATCAACAACTATTACTAATAAAATAATTAATAAATTAAAAAAGCTCTATTGTCCATTCAGTAGCAAACCTCCAACAACAGTGTTTCTCTCCATTCAAAAAATACAAAATTGATCAGTTGATTTTGCTACTGAATTCATCTAAAACCAAATGAAAAATAGTAATTGCATCGATAAATAAATCACTAAACAATAAAGAAATAAATCATAATTATCAACAAAGATGAATAATAAATATAAAAACCCTACGATGTATTTACCATGACTTTCTGATGCCTGAGCTTGAGGCTTTCAGCCTCGAGGGCAGCCAGTGCCCTCGGTTTTTTTAGTGCCTTCTCCTGGGGGACACAGTTGATCTCGTCCTCACCTCGACCCCGAGGGCCATAGTTCGGATGACTGCAGATGAAAGGAGAGAGAACAATGGCCTCGTACTCGCAGCTGGAGGTCTCCTCCAGGGAAATGATCTCCTGCTTTCCATGCTGATGACACACGTACAACAGTTTAATCGTCCTGGGCTTGTTGCTGAGGTCACAAAGGGTGCCATCAGTCATTTCAATCTCGACGTAGGGCATCTCAATGCCATCAAATCTCTTTGTTGGAATTGCTGACTTCTTGTCGGGATTCTTTGCCAATTCGTCGTACTCCGAGGAGAGCTTCTCCTTCTGACCCTTGGGGAATCTTCCCAGGTAGAACTCCTGGACTTTGACCTTTTTTCCCTCTCGCTCCTCGTGGTATTGGCGTACATGCTTACCGTGACATACTTCGTATGTCCAGTATGTATCTAACTGGAAAATGGGAAGAACAAAAGAAATTGAAAATCTTTATGAGTCATTATTGGTTTGTGAGAATCGATGATTTGATTCTTGATTTTAGTTTCAACTATTTTAACAGTGATAACTTGTTTTGAATTTCATTGATAATTCGATGAGTGTGAATTGTTAGAAAGAGCACATTCGAATTTTGTTCGGAGAAGTTCCAGCAATTGTTCAAGAAATAAGTTTTTTTCAACTAATAGAGAGAATTAGCCTATGCCATTCATATCAATTATTTTTATTTTCAATGCATGAATTTCCAATCCGTAAGTATATGCCATCAGACTCTAGGTACACAAAAAAGTTGTTTCTTTAATTGTGCATTATTAAAACTAGTTGTTTGCGATATAGAAAATATTAATTTTATGTATGCTCTCTGCGAATTGAAAAAAAATCCATTTTTTTTGTGCATGAATAAATGGATTTTATAGAAAATGTGTAGACATCTTTGAAGAATTATTAATACCTTGAAGGAGCATGTATTCTGATTGAAGAGAGGAGATAGCAGTTCGATTGGATTGGGCCCAGTGTAGGACTCTTCGCTGTTCTTCTCTTGCTTTTTAGCAATTGGAATTATACAGGTGTACTTCTCATTATTTGCTGTTGTTATCGGATACTGCTCGAAATTGTCCTGTGTTTGCTGTAAAAATATACGGTAATCTATAGATATCCCTGACATAATTTTTTCATTTTACTTGAATCAACCAATAACGAATAGAAAATCCAATAGAAAGCCTGAGTTCTCGGGTTTCTATTGAAAAACTATTGAATAAATTTATTCAACTGGACTTGTCCCTTTCTTAGGGCAAATGTAAAAAAAAAATCCCTTGATGAATGTATGCTATTCCTGAAAATGACACAATATGCTATTGAAAATTTTTAAGCCATAAATTTTTCCATAATAGTACAGAGATGCATTTCACTTATTTTCATCTTCTCAGTGTCAACCACTAATTGAAAAATCGATCCAGATGAATTAATTAATTGACGCACCAGTAAATCCGTGCTGATCTTTCCAGGCCAATTGATTTTGTAAAGTACATCGGCATCGCCAGTCGAGAACTCCAAACACTCCACAAGAAACAACACTTGACATATAACCAAAAAACCGAGTGTATTTGTCCTACCCATCTTTGTACATTAGAATTAATTATCACAGACTGTCATTGCATGCGATCAGTGACACATGTTGCAGAACCAACTGAGTAACAGAACAACTTAGTGCATGTTTTGGTTTTATCGAAAATACTGCTGAATTGTGGAATATCGGTGCAGTATTTCAGTTAGGTTGTGTGAGTCACTTTGGCACACGCATGGACACGTAGAGTGACACGAGTGGCTCCCACTGAAATCCCACTCCACCGAAAAAATGTAACGAACGCTGCAGAAAGTCCCTGCGTGACTGAATCAAAATAAACTGAGGCACATTGGATTTTTTATCGATTATTATTTGGAATAAATTGATGCGATAGAACGCCGAGAATGACTGCACATGTCATGTGCTTGACTTCCTCCGGGGGAATTCCTTTGTTCTCAAGGAAGAAGGGAGAAGGGAGTGTTGTGAGTATTTAATTGCAGCCAAGTAGGTGCAGTAACAATATAGAGTAATTAAAATTTGGTAAATTAATTAGTGAACAGTTTCAATCAAATAAAATGATGAATAAAATTTAATTTTTTAGCTCTTTTTTCACACTAAAAGACACGGAAAATAATTTATTGAATTGAAATAATTGAGGAAATTGTCACATGAATCATGCATCCCTCAAATAAAAAGATTTTCAATCAATAAATAAAAACAAATGATGAACTCTTCAAATATCCAATATTCTGTTGAATTAATTCTCTGCAAAATTGTTGAATCATCTATAAGCCAAAATTGACAATTACATAAAGAATAAAATCAATAAAACGATTGTTTATCGAAGTGATAGTAATTATTAATTATTCAACAGATGACATTCTCGAAGATGGCCTCCCTCAGTGGTGTCCACATGTTCCTAAAATCTCAAGACATAAAACTCAGAACCACAGAAATGCCAGATACAACCGTCGTCTGGAAAGAATTCGCCGATTCAATTACTCTAATTGCAATAGCCAGTGGTACGACGAAGAGTGTCCTCGAGAAATTCACTGATGCTGTCTTCAATGCTATGATCCTCGTCGCTGGGATTGACGAGATAAAAAACTCGAGAAACATAGAACGACTGAAGAAGGAGCTCAGGAGCTGCAACAATATCATCGATAAGTTATTGGATTGCCTGGATATTGGGAATAGGAATTGCAGTGAGATCGATTTGGTGACCATGTCGAGTAGTATATTGTGCCCTGAGAATCATTTTCTCCACGTACGACTTTACTTATCATTATTGTTCCTGAAATTAATTCTGGGTAGTTCTCATATCCCACATTTGATGAATTATTATTGCAATTAAAATTGAATGGAGGATGTTATATTTTAGTATCCACTCATACCAGTGTTTCTTCTCGATTTGTTGATTTATGGAATGTGATCATTAGAAAGTATACATCTTGCTTCTGATCTTAATTTTCATTTGAGATTGGTTTTAATTTTACTACTCTCCTAGTCTAAAATCAAAATAAATAAACAAATCAATAAAATTTCAGAGTAGTCTGGAGATGTTGATGGAATATCTAGAGTCCACTTATGGCTGCATTCTGATCCATGGTTGCATGGCAGTGGGTACAGACAGTTGGCTCCAATTAGATCCCATCGAGAAAAAGTTGCTGATGATGGCAGGCTCGATGGACAGCAGTTGCTCCACCTGTGATCTCCCAGTATTTCTACCCCAAATGAGTCCCAATGTAAGTGAATACAATTTCACCGGAGAAAACGAATTTCATGAAATGTTCAGTAAAAAAAAATTGAAATAAATTCTACATTGAACAAAATGGGTATCATTTTGAAGCCTTGAAGCTTTTGCAGAGGAATAACTTTGGAAATGCGTGTCTGCTGTAATCATCAATGGTTCATTCTAGGTTGCATTCAGATTGATAGCAGTAACTCTAATAAAAGGAATTCAACTCCTAGCTCTCTGCGGTCCTCGACCAGACTTGCTCGATGTAGAAAAAGCAGTTATCCAACACTGGAGGAATAATGTGGACACTTTGAGAACTGCTGAGCAGTCTTATCCTCAGTGCTTTCCAACTGATCTGTCTTTGGATCCATCAATTCTGGGGTAAATATCCGAAATCAAACTCATTCATCGCTTGATAACAAATGAGCCAGAATTATTTGAAAATAAAATTTAAAAAATCCGATAATCCAAAATTCATCCCGAGATATTTTGGAATGAAATTTCTATAAAAAACCATTCAATTGATTTTTAGATTTTTACTGGTCGACTGCAATATTGGGAAATTTGTCATGGGAAAAAACTCCAACATTCAATGCACAAACCAGCAAATGGGCACTCAGAGATTGGACATTCTTAAAACATTTTATTATCAGGCGGTAGAGCCATTCCTCCTCCCCCAAAAAACTGAAACTCCAATTGGGGAAAAAAATTCCAATGATCGTAAGGTGATTCAAGCCAGAGAGACTTACTGGTGTTCTGAATACCACAAGTGTCACGCTTTCAGGGAAAATGATAATATTCTGTGTGTTTTGTATCCTTATTCGGTGCCGAACCACACGACAAGACTGATAACTCGGAAAACATTGAAAATACTCACTTCTGACAAGCAAACTTGTTGGTAAAACACGAATTATTGATTACGTATTATTAAACAACTACTTTCAAGGCCAAACTGTTTTTACATTTTATACGATTAACAAATGGTGCTACTGAAAAAAAAATGAATGAATAAAGGTAATTGTTTCCATCCATCGGAATTGAATGTGTTGTCTTGAAATTTTTTTCCTGTTAGCATATTTCGTATGTTTTTTTTTTTTACAGAAAAATAAAAGCGACAGTTTTTTTTCGTGGAGCACTGAAAAATTGTTGTATTCGATATCCAATGATATGTTACGAATCAACATAAATTCAATCTAGTATGTCAAGTATCAAGTCTTTCTAAGAAGTTAAAATAATAAAAATACTAAAACATCATCATGAATACATTTATTAAAATCGACTTCTCCATCTTTCAATTCTCAAAATAATATCCAAAATCGATCGATCGTCAGCTCATCGTTTGAAAAATGACTAGAAGATCAACAAAACGTCGCTGCAGCGAAGAAAACGCCTAAACATAACAATAATCGTGTAATTAATCGGTAATTAATCCATCGTCATTATTCTCTCCTGTTGAGTTCTGATATGCTGTATTTACGATTCTTCAGATTGATGACAACAACTGTAATATTATCGAGTGATCCCCTGTAATAACTCTGCAAAGTGAGACTTTTGGCTCCGAAGTAGGGCTCGTTGAGCCTCTCCCGGATGTAGGCGACAGCCTCTTCATTTGAGAAGGTATCCCACAGACCATCAGATGCGAGAATCAGAAAGGACGGATCATGATCGCTCAAATCGAACGTCAGAATATCAGGATCAGCAATGACGAGTTTTCTGTCCTTCAGGGGATAGTCCCCAAGAGCTCTGGACGTTGCCAGAATGCCAGCCACCCTCCAGACTCCGTTGAAGGTCACCAAACCCCCGGCCTTGTTGATCCTCTGTCTCTCGCGCTGCTGCTGGGGCTTATGGTCAAAGGACAAGGGAATTGCGTTCCCTTTGCTGTCACACATGACACCCCTGGAGTCTCCAACGTTGGCTACTGTCAATTTATTGTCTTCCAGGACTGCGATGAGGGCTGTAGTCCCTGCCACGTCCATATTCTTCTTGGCAGCTTGAACCAGAAGGCTGTCCACAGCGAGAACCTGCAATTCGTTTGTGTAAGAGGTAAAAATTTATGTAGATTGGTTGTTGAGTGGATGCCAAAATTCCGTAATTTATTTTCTTTTATCATTGATTTGTAGATTGCTTTAGTTTCTTGAGAATGACTGGAGAAAATTAGGAGTTGGCTTTCTTAATCCGATAGGATTGACAATATTTGTCATCAATTTGATGACTTAGAACAAACAGACTCGATCCTATGTATTTTTTCTAGGTCTTCGGAAAGTTTAATGAATTAAACAATTCATGCGGAAATGTATATTTTGTTAGTATTTCTGAAAAATTAGAGGAATTAACGTTCCAAACTCAACGATATACCATTTCTGACAAGTTTCTCTGAATATCTGGAGTGTGGGAGTCCCCAAAACAGACTTCAAGTATTTTTTAAACTCTTGGAAAAATGTCAGAGAAAAAAATTAATGAACTAATTCATTAAATTAATTAATTAATTGATTTGCTTGTATGGGTGTATATGAGGTGGCTGGCTTCGCCTCCAAATTCTTGTACGATGTAAATGTCTTTGGTTAAATGAATTCTTAAATTCTTCAATTCTGCAATGCTTAAATTAGTCCATAGTTTTCTGAAGGCTCCTCGGAAACTAACGGAGCTCTTTAAAATTTTAAACTCAACTGCAGTTCATTTCCCTGGAAATTTTTTATATACTTGAAGACACCAGTATCGATTTTTTCAAGGCTCTAGAAAATGGACAGATGTTTTTTTCGATTTCACGCTTTTCTCTATTGTCAGATTCCTGGAAAAATTGTGGCCCTTAAAATAACTACAAACCTCATCAGTCAAGAGCTTAGCGTAGTTAATCCTCTGTCCTTCTATGTACATTGACATGTCAACGGTCTTGGGAAGAGTCTCAAGAGGTCGATCATGCAGGACTTCCCTTGTTATTGGACGGACTAAGCTATTCAGTTTATTCAGGAGCTCTGGGTCTGTTATCGAGCCTGATTTACTCTTTATGGTATCATCAGTGGTGGACACTGTTTTCCTGAACGACTTGCGTTTCTCTAGCGGACTCTCAGGCCCTTTGGTTTCACTCGGGGGATTTGGAAGTTCGAATTCTTGAGGAGCCACTGGAGACTTTCCTGCGATCATGTTCTTCAGCTCGATCACCTTCTTATTTATGTTGGGCATCAACTTGTCGCGGGCATAATCCGCTGCGAACTGGAATTTTTAGGATAGAATTAATTAGAGCTTTTCTTGGCAGCTAACAACGCCGAAAAATCATTTTTGCAAAATGTTCTACAGAAAATATTTCTCAGTATTTTCACCCAATTATGTTATAGAAAAAATAGGTTTGATATTGCAGCTTACAGAATTGTTTTCTAATAAATACTGAAACTTCGTCCACCATTTCTCGTTAACGAGATAAAGACAATATTATATGAGAGAATACATAATATATTCATATGAGCCGGGGAATTATTAGAGAAAGTCTTTTACTTTCAATAATTAAATTATCTCAGTAACAATGACTTTCCCAGTAAATCCTGAGAAGATATTGTTTAAAGTTGAAGTTGATTTTGCCGGGACGTTGAGTTGGAAGGTCGGGTGTCGGAAGGGAAAATCAACTTCAACTTTAAACATTGGTCCTTCGAGCCGGATAAGTGCGGATAAAATAGTGAAGTAAAATTGTGGCAAAAGTGAACATTCAACAGAGCTATCGCTCATCACCGAAAGCCTTGTTCATCAACTGCAACTTCAACGTAAGCACTCAACAATAGATCTCATCGGGATTGGTGGACAACACGCATGCCACACGAGAG
>JAPYZM010006712.1:0-10670 GCA_030522845.1 Psyttalia concolor | reverse complement strand
AATCATTATGCATTACTATTACTTTTATTAAATTCTATCATTATTATTATTAAAACAGTGAATCAAATTATTATGTTATCCTGACAAAACCCCCTTACATATTAAAATGAGATAAACACGTGGATTGATTAAATTCTTTTGAAACAATCAATTGATGCAATTTTCATTTGAAAAATCGAAATCGCTGGTATTTCCGGGGGAGTTGACAATATCGAATTTGAATAAATATCGAGGATAGTGGGGGGATGAAGTGCACAGCTGACGCCTTCCAAGATTAGCACCCGTGACTGGAGGAGAAACCGGCTCTATATTTACCGGGCATGGGGGACATGCAGACGCTCAGTGCATTTACATGAGTCCAGTCAAGGTATTCTTGACACTGTGATTCAAGTACGAGTCACCGTCATTCAGACTGGCGTTCATCCGGCGAGAAATGTCGAAAATCGTTCTTGGACATTTCTGGGTAATGTGAGGGCGTTGATCAAATAATTCAGTCATTGAGCGATAAAGTGATCAATATATTGAATGAAAGAATTTATGGGATTTTTTTTTTAATTCTGATCGTTCAAATTAGGGGGTACACATGCACGATTCTCACCATTTTTTCATCATATTCAATAATAATAGCACGAAAATTCATTCAAATGGTGGAGCAATTCTACATTGCCAAAGAAATTGGAATTTTATAGGCAGTCAACTCTAGTTTTCTAGAAAAGTGGCACTTAATTTAATTTGAATAAAATCATAAACATTCAATACAATTCTAAATTTTTGAATGAAGGCAAAGGAGAATCTTTCAAGTTACTTGCATTTTTTACCACAATATTCGTATTCAATCCTTAATTCTGCTTAATTTTTTATTTGTCGTTAATTTTTTTCACGAAATTTTTGAATTTTCACTAACAAAGAATATTTGTAAAAGGTAGCAGGAATTTCAGCCATAACTTTGTAACAAATGTTAATTTTCAATTTTATTGTATTTATATTAATGATGTAATATTAAATAGTTGAGGGTTGTTTCGTATGTTCACTAACAATTTTTCGAATGTTACAAACAAAAAATTACCAAAGATACTTCGCTATCCTTAATTCAATTAATATTCAATTAAATAACTCAACATCAAGTCACTACAAATGGTTTCATATCAGAGGCCGCGAATCGTATGTCTAACACTTCTATTTCGCCCATCTCAGTCGGCATGACTCTCCTTGACATTCATTCCCATGCACTTATGGCTCTCTAGCGACATTGGGCAAGGGAGACGAGTGCGGGACTTTCAAAAGTTATTTATTCGCATGAACCGTCCACTCGTAAAAGCCCACCATCAAAAAACAAAATCTCATTTCGCCCGCCAGTCATTTCTTTCTGTCAGTGAAATCGTATTCTTAATACTGTGCAAATGACGATTCTGCGGCTCGTCTTAATTCGTAGATTTTACGAGGTTTTAGGTGATACGAAAATGTTGTTCAGCATTTCCGTTGTTCTTAGAAATATTCTAAATGTAGATGTTGAATCTATGAGGCTTCGAGTTTTTCAAGTCGTGATTATTGTGCGTCAAGTGTTTCCTAGACTATCTAAGAATAATCGACAATGCAATTCAATGGAGAGAACTTCAACTCATCTAAATTTATATGGTTTAATTATAAATTTTTTATCATCTACTCAGGCAAATATCGCTCAAATACATTTTAATTAAATTCACTCTTTTTCATTTAGTCAATTAATGTAAAAAAGTTAATTCTCATTTATTTAAAAAATTATGATTTAACAGAAACTGTTATAAGAAATTCTCAATTTGGATTGCATTGCCGTTATAAATAAAAATTATGGTCTGACAATTATTTTATCAAATGTAAAAGGAAAAATTTGATGACTATTAAAAAATAATTGACGCTGTTTTTTTAACAAATCTATTTTTTTTTATAAGAAGGAATATTGCTAAACAAAAAATAATATGTTGAAGAATATCATTTGGATAAAACTCATCAGGTAGGAATTTCTTAAAACGGTCATCATACAATTTAGTTACAAAATTTGCAAAGAATAATTATCGGCTGCTGGGCTACTTTAAAATGAGATAGAAAACAATCCCAAGCCGAATTAAGTTTTCTAAAAATTCTATCTAATTTTTAGTAATCTTCTAATATATCTAACGGATAGCATTAGTTTAAGTCGACTCAACCAGTTTTACCGCTTCGCTGGTGAAATCAGTAATGATCGGATTATTCTAGTTAGTATCCAGTAGTACTAAAAATTCATGGGGGATGTTCAAAAACCTGTCACTCGTCTAAAAATTAAAATATTATTTCCAGTCTATTCAACGACACCTGACAATCATAACCGCTCCACATTTGATGAAACCTCAATTTCAAAAAACAGTCTCCTAACCCGATCGAATAAATTCATGGGAAAGATTCCAAAGAACAAGTCCATAAAAAAAAATTCTGATATTTGGTTAATAATTCTATTGCATCAGTCAAGAGCAAAAATACCAAAGATTTCATTAAAATTATTCATGAAAGCGTAAAAAGAAATGTCTCTATTCAAATGAGCCATTTAATGATCGTCTCGAGTCGAATTATAATCCTGGAGGAGTGGAACGGTCATTGGTCAACAGCCTATACTTCGGTATTTTGAAAGTGAAGAGGAAGAGACCAACTCCATGTAGGAAGTGACGAACGGTTCAAGTGTTATCCAAGCTACTTCTAAGCCCATGGTGCGCTTGGATAAGGCTTGTTATCGAAGCCTGGATTCAGATAAAGTAAACGCCGGATGAGAGTCAAGCCACCCTCGATTGCGAAGCAGTGGCTGAGCTCGATTTTTTAGGATGGACCGAACTTGAGACGGGCAGTTTAAGCTCTCTGTTGTGTAAGGCACTAAAGTCTCAGTCTTACAAACAGGCTCTTTCCACGTTAAAATGGCGGACACTGGTAGCTACCGACAGGGGCCAATTAAAACTGCGGTATTTTTAATATCAGAAAGTTAAAAAAATATTCATTTTCCGTGAAACACTGTTTTTTGTCAAGTCGCCAAAGCTACTTAACTTGAATACCATCGTTTCCTACCTAAATATCCTATAAATTGAAATTAAAATTTTTCTATCGAGGGGATCTGAACCTACAACCTACGGAGTCGCAATCAAACGCCTTACCACGGAGCTATTGCACGCAATTCTTGACAGTAATTGATGTGACCCATATGAATGATAACTTTTTTTTTGCTAATCATATTTGACAATGATAAATCAAATGTATATGCATAAAAAGCTAGATATTTTAATGATTATTATAATAATTATTATTCTTATTGCAAGAAAAAGAAATTTCTTTAAAAAATATTTGGATTAAAAAATCGATTCTTCAAAATGCATGTTTATTATCCAGATCACTAGGGTTAATTCAACAAAAATTTTGAGCCATTCTAAAGTACTAGTTATGGATTAAGTTTCTGCAGAAAACCAATTTGATTTTTCCTGCAATTTTCAAACAATTTTTTCACGTTGTATTGTTCATAATATTCATTTTACACGGAGAGAAAAATACGCCACTGTTTCATGGAGGCTCGCTCCAAAAATTAGTGTGCTGCCCACCAACGCGGGGACGTACGTGGATTCCTAGTGTGCTGCCCACCAACGCGGGGACGTACGTGGATTCCACTCATAAAAGAGATGTCGCACTTCTCCAATTCGAGTGAGCATATCCAAAAGTGCTAGGCGGCGCCGGAGTAAGTGGCGCTCTAGATCATTTAAAAATTAGAGTGCCAGTCACTGATATGTGGGCTGATCTCTCTAATTTATCAACAGAAAACTCTACATTTTCGTATTTAGCATACCAGAGTGCCTACTAATTCATTTTTTAAGCCGCAAGGGTCACCACTTTATAGAGGACAGCTGTTGAAAATTTAGTGAGTGGCACCCTAAAATTTGGCAAGAGGCCCCCCACTCTTCCGTGTCAGATTTTCTGAAAAAAAAAAAACGATTCCTCAGTCTACTTTTCAATGAGCGGAAAAAATTAGGGTGCCGCACATGAAAGTTTTGAGGAAGGTTATTCAAATTGTGATGGGTGAACACCAATAGGTGGCAAGTGTTCTCTATTCTTTTGAACCCCATTCAAGGCGTCCCATGCGTTGGTGAAAAGGTACACTAATTTTTGGAATATTTTTGTCTCCGTGTACGACAATTATCAACTAGTAATTAATAGTGATTATTACTTCATTTGAGTAGATTGGAGTAAAATGCCACATATGACCTGCATCGAGAAACTTTCTTCACCCTATCCAGACATAGAATATTTTTATCAGTCGATCGATTGACTGTTGGGAATACTCGATGGCAATAAAGTCCAGGCGTAGCCTGGTTGAAAAGTTGTACGCCAAGGCTTGGTTAACCAGTCTGGCCCCAGGCTTGGTACAAACTTGGTAGACGGGCTTGATATAAAGAAAAAATCCAAGCCTGGTAATTATATTGTTAAATTAATTTGAAAAAAAATGGGGAGGAGTTAGATTCCCTGATTATGGATATTTTTTAATTGGTTCAATTTGACGCGACCTTGTGAATCTGAAATTCATTCCCAGGTGGGAATTGATCATTGGATCTAGCTTGATCCAAGCTTGGACCAAGACTAGACTAGCTTGGTACGAGCTTGTTCTGAGCTTGGAGATCAAGCTTGGCTTGAGCTTGGAAACCAAGCTCGAACTTCAAGCTGGATCCCAGCTTCGAAATCAAGTTTTTTCTGCAGCCCGGCTACGTACTTTTATTAATAAATAATGAAAAAATAGTATATTATGCAACATGTGCGTAATGGTGTTTTTGGATCGTGGGAGGTTGTAACACGAGCCAAAGACGAGTGTTATAATCCCACGAACCAAAAATCACCATTACGCACAAGTTCCATACAATGTTTTATGTCTTGTGCCCGTAATCCGCGATTTAACCGAGCGAAGCGAGGTTAGAATTCCGTGACTACGGGCACCTATGGCGTAAACAAAATTAATGTATTCGCAATTGATTTTTTTCATTGATTATTCACTAATTACTAACCCCAACGCCGTCATATCTGAAAAACGGATTTTGCTAACTGAAAATATTCGCCGGAACCGGCGATCGAACCTATAACCCTACGCATACTAATCCTACGCCTTTTTTTTTTATTGAAAATTGTTTTTATTTTCTATAGTACATTATTTGTATATTTACATGATTACATATAAAAACAATCTCTTTAAAAAAGTGTAAACTTTAATATCTGAATTTAAAATTCAGGTGATGAGAATAATGGCTTTTGTAAAAAACTCTCACTTCTCAATGTAATGGTGTGTCAGTTTATTGTACAATATTTAGTATCGCAGATATTATTTACAATCTTCCATATGAGGGGAAAGAGGTGCTTAAGTGGGAACAAGTTTGCTTTATTTACATATAACAAATAAAAAAAACCACTTTATCTATCTAAGAAAAAAAAATTAAAAAAAGGGGGGGGGTGTGGATTGACCACAAGCTGCTCGTTTGAGTGATATTATTTCTTAGTAGTTTCGTTCCTAGGTGAGTATAAACAAGAGAAGAAGGCATTTGTTTTAGTTATTAGTACCTAGATGTTATTTATCATTTCAGTGCTTATGGGGGTTTTCTGTTTTCCCTTGCGTTTTTTATTAATAATTTTCTCTCTTTTAATTGAATTATAGTGGGGTTGTTTTCGTCCAACCACCAGTAATTTTTTAATCTGTTGAAATTCATTATGTCTTTTTCCGGAAGGGTTTATGAATAACCCATTTCGTTTAAGTTACCGTTTAGGGGAATTTTCTTATTTTTTTTTTATGTCTTTTACAATGAAATAAAATAGGGATGATATTTTTATCCTGAATAAGGCCTTTTTTGTCAAAATATGTGAAATGCTCCGGTTTTATATAACCGTTAGCATTTGCTAGTAAGATTTCTTTTTGTGGGTATTTGATTAAATTTTTAATTGTTTTATTCTTGCTTTGGAAGATATTATTGAAATAATTTCGTGTTGAGTCAATGATATGTGAGTCTATCCTTTGGATGTCCGCTATTTTGTAAAGATACCTATTGTTTATCCTAGTATAATGGTCCAACTAACATTAAATAACAGATGATTTGTGCCTTGGAATTTATAAATTTATTATGAAATAGATGGCTGATTGATTTGGCACGAAACCTAGCTTTTTTAAATTGAATATTTTGGTGGTGTGAGGATCTTAGTAAATAATCTATATGAACTTCCAGATATTTTACCTCTCTTTTGATTGGGATTGTTATGGCTTTATTGCTGTCAGGATTATTTGTTTTGATTTGGAAATTTTTGATTTTTTTTTATTTTTTCGATAGATAACTTTGCGTGTGGTCTTCGAATAATTATTATCTCGCTTTTATCGAGGTTCAGACGTAGATTCCACATTGCATACATCTTGTTAGCTTTATTTACGCTCTCTCCCAATTTTTTTTCGACTATTTTCACTTTATTATTACATACATATATGATTCTATCGTCAGCGAAATCTAACGAGTGGGTGTTGGTGCCCGAATTTAATTCAAAGGCATCTATCATATGCGATGTAAATATTGTGAACAATATAGGTGAGTTTATTGTCCCCTGTTGTATTCCTGCTTTTATTGTGAATTTTTTAGAGTCATTTTTGTTGTTGTCGATGACTGTGAGTGATTTGTTTGAAATCATATCGTATATAATATTTATCAGATGTTTCGGACAATTCTTTTGGATTAAAATATATATTCAACCGTTCAGCCATACAGAATCGAACGCTTTTTCGAGGTCTAATAACGCTGCTTCTATTATTTTGTACTCATTTCAGGCCTGATTTGCGTCTGAGAGGAACTTGTTAATTGCATGCAAAGTAGAGTGATTATGTCTAAACCCGAACTGGTTGTCTGGTAAGATGCCATTATCGTTTATATATTGGTTAATTGAGTAGTTGATGATTATCTCTAAAATTTTACTGATTGTGTTTGTGAAGCTGATTGGCCTATAACTCGCAGGTTTATCTGGTGGTTTGTCCTTCTTTAAGAGGGGTATAACTAAGGCAGTTTTGCAGGCCGATGGAAAATAATAATTATTGAGTGCATTATTGATAATTATTACCAGATTTTTCATCATATGGATGGGAATATGTTTGATAATTACTGGCAGGATTCTGTCAGTACCGCTAGAGATTTTGTTTGGCAGATTTTTTATTATTCTGCTCATTTTCTCTAAATTAGTAAGGTACAACTGGGTTGTTTCATTATTATTTTTAGGGTTAGAACTTTTGTTGTCGTTATTGAACCTTGTGTACGTATTCCTATTGATTCTTTCATCATTAACTGTGGTTTTGAATTCGGGAACCTTATTATCAACAATTTCCTTGAATCGAGTGCCAATATTCAAATATCTGGGAGATTTAATTGACTCATAGTGTGCTCCTAATGTGTTTATTATTTCCTTTTTGGTTGTAATAATATATTTATTATCTTTGACTGGTAATTCGTTCAAATGACAATCAGCCATCTCTAACAGGTTAGTCTCACTAACGTTAATGGCTAGATTTTCTATTTCTGTTTTCAGTTTAGGTCTAAATATTCTATTAATAGTTGGTAAAAATTTATCAGGGTTTTTGTGGTCAATTTTTTTGAGCATTTTCTGCCAAGAGGATTGTGTTGCTTGTGCAAATTCATGTTAGAGTTATTTTTTAGTAAAGGCAATGAGTTTTTTGATTGCCATTATATTGTTATCGTTATTGTTATTTCTTTTATTTTTAAGTACTCCATGATATAATGTGAGTAAGTTTGATTTATGTATTGTCAGATTTATAATTTTCTTGTTTGAATATTTGTTAATGGTACCTTTAGGGATGAATTTGGGAACTATTTTATCAATTGCCGAAGTGATATGGTTGGTGAGATTCAAAAGATAATTATCGATCTCTTCATTCAGTAAATTTTTATTATCAGGGATTTTTGTATTGTAATCCTCAGTTAAATGTTTGCTAAATTTATACCATTTGGTTTTTTTGTATAATAATATGGGCTCTTCAATTGATTGCATAGGATTGATTATATTTAATGTACTGAAATTAACAGATATTGATTTGTGATCAATGTCGTATATTTTCGTTTTGAGACGATTATTGTTTAAATCTAAAAAGTCTATTCTACTGTCTGCCAAACAGATACCTAAAATGGATCTGTTTTTATTGTAAGTAGAGTCATCCGGCAATAATAAATTTATTTTAAAACTGATATCGTTGTCATCGATCCATTTTTTGAGGTATCTGCCTCTATCATTGTTGCTAACATCACCAAATTCCATATTCCTGGCATTAAAATCTCCTAGTAATACATAATAATGTCTTTCGTTATCTAATTTTAGATTTTGGAATAAGTAAGTTAATTCCGAAATGAATGTATTTTTATTACTCACTGAATTAGTGGCATACATGGAAATTATATATAAATTGTTTTTATTTGTGGAATTGATTTTGATTATCGTATATTCGATAATTTTGTTATTAACTAATGAAGGGAAAGTAATTTTTTCGAATTTAATTTTTTTATTGATTATTATAGCGGTTCCTCCTGCATAAATTGCGTTTTTCCTATCCGTACGAATTATATGATGCTCATCAAATGATATTTTGTGTTTACTCGTTAGTTTTATTTCATTTAACAACAAAGGTTGATTTTGTTTTTTAGAATAAACTTTTGTAGGAAATGTCTTCTCTGTTGTCTCACAATTGAGTTGACATTAATTTGTGCAATTTTGATAGTAGGTAGAATGTTACTATTGTCTGGATCCATTGCTATCATTGATTTGTAATAGAGAGTTTCCTTCATTATCTAAGCCTAAGTGTTGTATAATTTTGAGATGGTATATAAAATTGAGATGGTAGAGACGATTTCTATTTCTGCCGATAAAGTTTGATTTGATTGATTAATGGATGTCTGTATTGCCTTCTGCATATTTATCGCCCATAGAGGGGACTCTATATTATCTACAGTATGAGTTAACATCTGTGATCTAGTTGGGTTAACAGTATTATTATTGTGTAGTTGAATTTGTGATGGATTATTTATAATTTTATTAATTGAATGTTGGTTCAGTTCGATTTGCGGTTTAAGCTGGGTATTCGTGATTGCAGTCTTAGTTTTTTCTGCGTAAGTGACTCCTGGAGTGACCCTATCTTCAATTAGTTGCATTTTTTTTGTTTCTGTTATCAGTGTTGACCTGTTTGTTATACTGAAGTCAACATGACTTTTTCCTTTGTTTTTAGGAGTGGGGGGCATGGTTACAAATGAAAATTCCGTGGAGAGCGGGTACCTAGAGATGTTAAAAGTTATGCTGACTTCAGTATATATTTATGTTATGCAATAGCAGTAAGCTCAACAGGACAGCCCTTGTAATTTGCAGGATGTTCTGATTGATTACAATTTCCGCATTTCAGTAAATTTTTATTACAGTTTTTTTCAAGTTTGCAATTGCCGAAGCCGTGATTTAAAGCGCTTTTGACACATCGATATTCGAGCTTACAATTACTGGTGCTATAACCGAATTTTTCGCAATTTCGACATTGGAATGGGTGAGTATTTATTAGGTTCTCCCATCTGATTTTTTGGAATAACAATAACTCATTTTTTTTCAGATTATTAACATTGCTATCTGGAGATAGTTGCACAATAAAATTGTTGGTTATTTTGTTGTTTACTATGAGCTCTGTCACATTTAATATTTTAATATTTTCGATGTTTTCTTCGTTTAGTTTATTTTTGACTATTATTTTATCAGTACCCTCTTTCAGGCCTTTTAAAACAATGGATTTATTTTTTTCATTTTTCAGAGTGTAAGAATAGTGTTGGATATTTCTATCTTTTAATACTTTTAAACAGAGTTTATACGTAACTTGGGATTTTGTGTGTAGAGTGATGATACAGGTGTTTCTCTCCCTCTCTGGGTTATCTGCGTTGTTATTGTCGTTAAGGTTGTTGGCCTCTAATAATTTTAGGTAGAATGCCTCTGGTTCGAACTTGTTTAAAATCAAGAGTGTTGAGACTTCATCAAACGGTGTGTTGTAGATATAAATTGGGCTAGGTTTGGATTGATTGCTCTTCGTTGCTGTATCTACCATATCACCTGTCCGAGATGTTGATGGCCTTGGTGGGTCATTGACATTAGTTGTTGTTATAATGATGTCCTCGTCCTCTGTCTCCATATCACTATCGTTAGTTTCCATGTCTTCTTGACTAATGTTGTTGTCTTTGGTAGGGGAGGGGTATTGGCCTTCCTTTTATTCGATGATTTTTGACTTTTTTCGTCTCCATGTTCGCTGTGAGTTTGCCTAGTATTTGTTGTGGTATTATTTTTGCTCTTTTTATGTGAGTGGGCCTCGCTGAACCGAGCAGTATGTTTGAGGACGGGCTAAATTTAGGGTGGATGTGGGATGGAGAATTTTATGAAGGGAGGTATGGGCCGGTGGAAAAAAACTATAACACTGTTGAATTTTATAAAACACTTTTATTGGTGACAACGTGCTATCAAAGTCGGATTTCACTATGTACACTGGATTGAATTACTCGTGTAGTTGAGGTACAATTAATATTTGAGTTGAGAGACAAAATAAGAGAAATTAGAAAGACCGTGTCTAACTAAATACTTCGGTGATG
>JAPYZM010006705.1:0-13618 GCA_030522845.1 Psyttalia concolor | reverse complement strand
CAATATTTTTCATCTCAATGTGTCGAAAAAGCACTTTTTAGTCACTCGACGCGAAGCGGAGAGTGACTGAAAAGTTACTTTTCCGACACAGCGTGATGATAAAGTACATTTCAGTCACTCGAGGCGAAGCGGAGTTGACTGACTGAAAAGTACTTTTTCATCACGCTGTGTCGGAAAAGTAACTTTTCAGTCACTCTCCGCTTTGCGTCGAGTGACTAAAAAGTGCTTTTTCGACACATCGAGATGAAAAATATTGTTCGTAACACGTGAAAAAAGTGGTTTTTGACTCGTGGGATTATAGCACGAGCCGAAGGCGACTGATATAAACCTTCCACTCGCCAAAAACCATTTTTTTTCACTTGTTACAAAATATACTATTGTCTCTCGGTATAAAAAAATCCTGGACACCCCAAACCCCCAAAACGTTGCAACGAACAAACGATGAAAAAATATGGCAATTAATTATTAAAAATGATTGATTAAGTAATAAACTGTAGAAGTCCAGCTCGCGGGATGAAAGAAAAATTGAATTTTTCGGTTCTATCTCTAAATAATTCTTTAAAAAACAAAAATGTTGGGTCTGAGGCCCCACTTTAGTACTTTTACTGGCCCGTTGAACGGAAAAGAAAATTGTGGTGATATCAGAGCAAACGTCGCTGCTATTCCGAGATCGTTGCCGAGGATATAGGTTCATTGGATCGATGACCAGGAAAACTAGCACGCGCCGATGTGTCTCACTTCAGCCTGAATAAACCCCTACCAATTCTCCATAAATGCCCCCCACCCCCCGCGCCTGCTAATTCCAATCTCACTGAATTATTCAGGAAGTGCTCATTTGGCTCACGGACGTAACCGAACTTTACATAAATGAAAAAGAAATAGCGACGATAGGGCAGTTCTAAGACACTAAGACTAGACCTTTTTTATTAACACCAAAAATTACGGTAATAATGGATTTTTTTGTTGGACTTTTTGTTTTTTTTCCTTGGAAATTCAGTTTTAATTATGAGGGAGCATTTCTTTCCAAAGGATTTTTGGGGAATTTCGGTAGGAATTTTTACTTAAAAAATTGAATTTCCGGAAATAAAAAAAATTGAGGAAAGCTGGAAATTTCTTTTGAAATTTTCCAGAAATTACAATGGCTGTCAGATAACTTCTGAGAATATTCCGGGGAATGTCTTTTAAAAAGTTGATATATTGAAAAATTTCTGTCTTTTTTAACGGAAAATACCAGAAATAATTTTTAAAAAATTCATTTTCATCGGCGGAAAAATTGTCTACAAAAAATTTTTCGTTATCAACCGTCAAAATTAATTTAATAACTGATTTTCTTCTCATTCGTTGGGCTTTACACAAGCCAAAAGGTTTATTTATTTATATTCAAATTAAATTTTAATTACGAAGGGACATTTCTTCCCTCATAATTAAAAAGACAAAATTCTTGTGGAAAATTATTGGGACCGTTTTTGTAGCAATTTTTATCCATAGAAAATTCAATGGTCGGATGTGTCCGAAATTTTGAAGAAAAAAAATAGAGAAAATTCGCGAATTTTCCCGGAATTTCTAGAAATTTACTCTGGGCCTCAGATAATTTCCAAAAATATTGAGGGAATTGAGAGTCCAAAAAATTTGAGAGTCGTCAAAATACCAGAGATAAATTCCCAAAAATGACTGTTCCGTTGGCAGAAAAATTTCATCAAAAACCCCTTCTCAAATTTATCTGGGGGTCTACGCCGGACAGGGCACGTGCCTGAAATTTTCACTGAATAATCAGGTGGAGGTGGACTACAGAAGCAAGTCAGAACTTGTTCATTATCGAATGGAACTGAAAGGCGTGAGTCTGACGTGGCCGGAGCACGTGGTCCGAGCCCGCCAATCAGCCGTGGATTTTTCGGTACAGTTGTTGAATTTTCAGAAAATTGTCACTTTCACTGACGCCCCGAGCTGAGTACATTTACCATCGATTGTTAAACAATTAAATTTAATTTCGTCCCTCATGTTCAGCCATTCTTCCTTTCCGAGTGGAATACTTTTTTATCCAGTGAAATAATCTTTTGTTGTTTTTAATTTCCACCAATTTCATTGGTTGTATGCGTCCAAATAGAGGCCCTTTTATTTAAAACATTCTGTATTAAAGATAATAATTTTTTTATTCAACATTAAATACCTCCCAAGGTAATCATCCGAATTAGCTCATCTTCAATCCCAAACATCAGTCGGAGGAATTTTTTTTGCAGGATTTCAAGTGAATATTTGACCATTTAAACAAATTAGAGCGATTATCCTAATTTTAAATGAAAAATAAAAACTGAAATTTCGGAAAAGTTCATGAGGGGCTTACATAGATTAATTGATTCGAATAAAAGAAATTGGAACGCATTTTTCAAAGAAAAAATCAATAAAATTAAATAAGGAGTGTTTTTTAATTTTCAATGCGTCCATTCAAGAGCAAAAACATTTAAAAACGTAAGACAAAATTTTGTTTCGATTAAAAAAATTTAAAAGACCTCCTTTTTCCCTGAAGTCCCGGGTGTAAAAGTTCCTAACCTCAACATCCCCGTGACTAATTACAAGAAAAATAATTATTAAATCATAAGCATACCCAATTGCCGACCTTCGTGCATGATTCCTGCACGTCGGAAATTATGTCTGCTCACGCTTTGATCTGTGCTTCGCGTGTAATAAGTGACGGAGATTTCGAGGCGAGAAATTATTAACCCAGCCCTTTTTAAACCAAAATAAACATAAACTCCCTTCTTACTTTTTTGACATTGAATAGGCTTCACCATCCTTAAATATCTAACTTGCATGAGGTGGGAGATGAGTCAATTAATAATATAATCTTTATCTTTAAAGTTTTCAAAAAATTGCGAATTTCATCAGGTGGAAAATAGCCTTCACTTTGCACTCCATTAATGAGTTTTTGATGATACTGTTCATAGAGTGGAGACTACCAGAGCACATGATCTAAATCTTCAGATGGTTCACCACATTGACAAGCAGCAGATGCAACATAGCCAATTCTCTTCAATGAACTGGCTAAACCGTAATGATCCGCCCCGGCCCTGTTCACCCAAGTCACAGTTTTTCTCGTCAGGTTAGGATATCGATAGTACCAAGATTCATTGCCTTTTTTTGTAATAATGTTCGAAGTAATTGATTCCATTACGAGTACTCATTTCCAAAAAAATGTCTTCGGTGCTAGTGCAGGATTCTCGCTTAAATCCGTCAGTGAAATCCGTAAAGGGAAGCAAGAGGTTATCTTTATCGGCCCTTAAAGTCCTCAAAAGGCGAATAATCCGGAGGAATCGTCACATCTCGTGTACCCTCAGAGCTCCCCCCGGATTTTCCCTGCAACTCTCCTCATTACCCACACAACGATCTGGGCTAGCAATCACCAATCATCATTGGATCATGGAGAAACGTCTCGCGCGTCCGCACCTGCGGGACTCGTCATGCGCTATCACCAACAACGCAGTCCCGCGCCACATGGTTACAATCGCTCTCTCGCTCTCTCCGTCCCTATCTATTAATCCCTCTCCTTCAAATTTATTTTTCAACAAAACTCCAGAGGCCGTAGTCATACTCGACGATTCGGGTACCCGAACATTCCTGATAAGATTATAAAAAAAAAAAAAAAAAAGGAATACGTGACTCGTTGTTGCCAGAAGAACCGGAGTCTCACCCAGTCCTTGGACACGTTGACATCTGGTGCTAGTGACATTCCTTTCAAAAATTAATCCGGAGTGTATCGACTCGATATTCAGTGGTGGCACTGGTTTTGTGGTTTTTAAAAATCATTTGTGAAATTTTAATCTACGAAAATGGTCGCCAATCTGAGTCTTCCCCTCGGCTCGCGCTGCATTAAGTACCTTATGTTCATCTTTAATCTCTTATTTGTGGTAAATAATATATTCCAATTTTGTTGTCTAATTACTGAAGATAATTCCATACCTGAAGTGCCCCTTTTTTGTATTCGCGAGTGAACGATTTTTTTTTTACTGCGCAGTTCACCCGTGAATATCGCGATTTATCGGCTCGATTTATTTGAATAACATCCGAGGATTGTACGAGAGTTGATTGAAGGAGAATTGCGCAATCTTGTCAAACTGTTGAATTACAAAAAAAAATTAATTATTAATTTTTAGTTAAACGTGAGTAGCCAGAATGGGGGGCAAGTGAGAGGAGGGGACGAAAAATTGTGAATCAACCGGTCGATTTCCGGTTTTTTATGTTTTTTTTTTTAATTAATTGATTATTTTTATGACAAAGCAACTGGTGTTACATTGACGAAACGGGAAAACTAGAATGGGGAAGGAAAATTGAAGCGCTGCGGAAAATGATTTCCTGTCGCTCATTCAATTTCAGTCGTGTTGTTTTATCTTTGATTAATTGTTTGTACAGATAAAATTCTGAGGGAGTAATTTAAGGAGAGATCGTTAAGAGAAATTTAGAATTTCATGTGAACTTGGGAGTTATCAGTTCCACGTGTGTCCCGTGAGACAAGTCCCGTGCGATTGGTCGCAGTTGGATCGATAGTATTTTCTTATTTTCATTGAAAAACCTGTCGAACAATCGAAATAATGACTAGTTATGGTTAATAATTCCTGGTTGAGAATGAAAAGTCATTGGTAAATGGAAATGAGGAGTGAAAAAAAATCGCTGCGGACAGGATTCGAACCTGTGCGGGTAGAACCCAATGGATTTCAAGTCCATCTCCTTAACCGCTCGGACACCGCAGCATATGCCGAAGAGTCGGATTTTTTAACCACTAAAGCCGAGCCTCTCGCTTCCCCTCAAATTCCACCATTTTATAAACAAAATCCGCGGTTGTTCACCTTTTCCCTCCTCCAAACATTCAATTAACATTCGCAATAATAACTTTTTAAAATTGAGAGGAGACCAGGGCAAACTGGAGACATTTCAATTATTTATAACTCGGGATCGGCCGAGTGAAATTAAATAATTTTTTTTTCAAACTGAAGCTGAAACTCCGAGCTTCAAAACAAATAAAAAATTATTAATTGTCACCCGCCAATCCCGAGTAATTGTCAGTTGAAGACCTTCTATTTTGCCCTGTCCCCCAATTATAAAAATAAAAAAATTATTTATTGCAAAAGTTTTGGATTTCCGATAGGAAGTTATTGGTTTCACCTCGAAAATTATAATTTCTAATTTCATGAAATGTCGACGTTTCATGTCGAGAAGCTCCCCCGATGATTAAGTCTATTTTTTAAATTTTATCAACAAATGAAAATTCGCCTCGATCAGCTGTTGTTTGTTGGTATAAATTAACTTAGCTAATCGAGAGATTTCATAATAAAATTTCTCTGCATGAAAACTATGAAAAAAAATAGTAATCAATTCAATTATAATTAATTAAGAATTGAGTTACGTTATTATGATTTAATTATGAAGAATGTGAATAAGTTGAGCGCAGAAGGCAGTCACTTCAATACTTACCAAGGTCACTGTAAAACCCTTCACATGCTGATGAATGACATAATGGGAGCAAAGAAGACATAGTGTGGGCAGGTTGTGTCTGCCAAAACAATGCGCAGCAGAAGCTTCGATCTAATAAAAGAAAAAAAAAAATAAGCCGGCGACCGTCTGCGTGCGATAGTTATTAATCTTTTGTCGAAAGTAAAGTGTAATTTCTCATTTTTTTTGCTATTCTTCGACGAATACCATTAGTAACAAGCCTCCCGCGGATGAATCTGCCTCATTTTCCTGGTTCTAGAGCAGGTGCACTGAGAGAAAATGTAATTTCGTCAAATGTTTGTCCAGGATAACCAAATGCCCGAACTTCCGATCGCTTTAAATTCTTGTCAGAAGGATATTTCATTGGGAAACTTTTTTTTTCCGTCAGTGGATTATTACTAGCCAACGAGTGCTGCCTCCTAGTCAGTCTTCGGTTGAATTAAGGTCCGGTTTGTAATAGTCCGTTACCTCAAAATCGGGGGGATTAATTACAGGAAAGGTATTTATTAAATCGCAAAAAAACCTAATTTCCGACCTCCATGCATGACTTCTGCAGGTCGGAAACTCGGTCTGTCGAAGATTTGATCGTTATTTCAAGCGTAATCCGTTACGGCGATTTCGAGGTGACAAATTATCACGCCCGGGTCTTAACCGTGGTTAACTCTCGGTTAAGTTAGCGGCCGGGTTTAACCATTGCTCACCTCGAGATCGCCGATCCTGATTACGCGTAAACTACGGATCAACTCGTCAACAGACCAAGTTTCCGACCTGCAGAAATCATGCATAGAGGGCGGAAATTAGATTTCCGTACCATTTAATAATTACTTTTCTTGTAATGAGTGACGGCGATTTCGAGGTTACGAACTGTTACACCCGGACCTTAACTTCAAAGAACTTCCGATTGGCTGGCTAAACCCACACCGTTGAAACCGACCAACCACAGATTTTAACCGAGGCTTTAACCCGGGTTAGTTAAATCAAAAACTGAACCTTAGCGGAAGCCCCTAGTGAAACAACGCGAGCTCCTCTAGATAAAAAAAAATGGGATCAAACGTGTCTTCGATTGTTGAAAAAATGGCAGGATTTGGTATTGATGAATAATTGGAGAACAAGAGGAAGTCTTGAGACAACTGCAGAACGATTAAATGATTTCAGATCACTGGAATTATCCTCCTGTCGATTGGGGCGACAATCCATGCCGTCTACAGCGACTATCAGCACTTCCTGGACAACAAGTTCCTGTCAGTGCCCTCATTATTAATAGCCGTTGGCTCGATCATCTTTTTCATTGCCTTCTTCGGCTGTTGTGGAGCCGTCAAGGAGAACTATTGCATGGTCGTAACGGTAATACCGCGATAATTAAATATAGACAATCGACTGTGATAAATATTTCAATGGAGATCGAAAAATAAAAAATAAAATAGTTGAACGGGAGATTCGTTAATGGAGTGATAAGATATCACGTACGATAAAAATACATAGAAAAAACTAAAAAATTCAACAGAAAATTCCATTAGGTTTTGAATGATTACAGAGATATTATTGAAATACTATTGAATTTATCAAAAATTAGGCGCATTTTTTCATTAAAAAATAACCAATACAAATTATTCTAGAAAAAAAACATTAGGAAGCTCTAGAATTTTTTTTACGCCTTAAAACTGATAATTAGCAATTTCAAAATAGTAATTAATCATTCCAAAAACGTAATTTACCTAGAGATTTCTGAAGAAATTGAATTTTTTATAATAATTTATGAACCAATAAGTCAAATATTGATTTCATTGATTTCAGTTCACTTCGCTGATGGTTTTGATTTTCATTCTCGAGTTGTCTGCCGGCATATCTGGCTACGTCCTCAGGAATGATGCCATTGAATTGATGGAGAACAAGATGTTGGATACGATGAAAAAATATCATGTCAATTCATCCGACGAAATAACGATTGTCTGGGATGAACTCCAGACCGATGTGAGTGCAAAAATTTTTAATTTAAGGCCCGGGTGTAATAATTTGTCACCTCGAAATCGCCGTCACTCATTAGACGTGAAATACTGATCAAATCATCAGTAGATCTAATTTCTGACCTATAGAAATCATGCATGGAGGTCCCAAATGGGGTTTGCTCATGATTTAATAATTGTTTTTTCCTCACGCTGTGTCGGAAAAGTAACTTTCTAGTCACTCGCCGCTTTGCGTCGACTGACTAAAAAGTGCTTTTTCGACACATTGTGGTGAAAAATATTTTTCGTAACACGTGAAAAAAGTGGTTTTTGACTCGTGGGCTTATATCACTCGCCAAAAACCATTTTTTTTTCACTTGTTACGAAATATACTATTTCATCACGCTGTGACGGAAAAGTACTTTTTCGACACATTGGGCTGAAAAATATTGTTTATCACGCTGTGTCAGAAAAGTAAACTTTTCAGTCACTCTCCGCTTCGCGTCGAGTGACTAAAAAGTGCTTTTTCGACACATTGAGATGAAAAATATTGTTCGTAACATGTGAAAAAAGTGGTATTTAACTCGTGGGATTATATCACTCGCCTTCGGCTCGTGCTATAAACCTCCCACTCGCCAAAAACCGTTTTTTTCACTTGTTACGAAATATACTATTTTCACGAGTTACGAACATTATTTTTCATCTCAATGTGTCGAAAAAGTACTTTTCACTCACTCGACGCGAAGCGTCGAAATGGCTCCTTTTGCTCTTCGTTATCAGAGATAATAATAATAATTGTTATTAATATTGACGACACCACCGGTTTTAAAACGCAATTTATTGCATTTTTTTACCATAAAAAATGTAAAAAATGCTTTAAAAAAATCCAAATGCTTTTTTTTTCAAGGTATTGGAGGTGAACTAGATCGATGCACACTCTTCCATTAATTATTCGATTTAAGTAGTAATTATCGATTATGGGAAAAGACTAGAAACAACAATTTCAAAGAAAAAAAAAATTACAAAAATTAGAAAAAGAAAAAAATCAAAAGAATCTCAGAGAAAAAAAATTGAAAAATGCGAAAAGAAATACCTGTCAAAAAAATAGACTTGCCCCAGGTAAATTTGCAAAACTATCTATTGAACCTGGATTTCCTCGTTTCAAGTGAATTTAATTTGCTTAAGAATTTGTTTTTTTCCCTCCGCGTCCCTCCAAATCTCCGCCAATGTCTGGTAATAATCTTCTAAAATCTTTAGAATTCATTTTCATAATCTGATCACTCGTATTTTCTGCGTTATAGTTCAAATGCTGCGGTACGAACGGGCCCGATGACTGGCCCAGTAAGTCTAACCTCACGGGGCTACCCTTAAGCTGTTGCAAAAAACGCTCCGGAGAGGTAGGAATGAAAATTTGCAGTATTCATGACAATAGTACATTGTACGAGAATGGATGTCTCAAGACCTTCGGAAAGTTCGTCAAGGGTCACGCTGTGCAACTCGGAGGAGCTGGTCTGGGTATCGCATTTATTCAGGTGAGAAGAGTCCAACAATCTCCAGAGGTTTTCCACTTCAAGAGATTTTTCCATTCAATTGAAAATTTTGATTTTGGACTCGACCACGTCCATTCAAATTTTTTTATCGTCTCAGGTCAATTTGAGACGTGCATTCTCAATCTGATTCGTCTGAAGCTCCCAAGACCCCATTTTTAACTAATTCACTTAAAATGTCAAATTTAGTCAAGTTCGCAGTCAAGTTGAGACTGCCAACAATCTCCCTCTAATTCCTTCGATTTTTCTATTGCCACTAATACCTTACTAAGTAATTGATTAACTTTATACGTCAACAATAATTAACAATAATTGCTCCATTAATTCTAATTATTTTTGGGAATAATAAGTTGATGGGTAATGATCGAATGCAATGAATCAACAAATGATCAATGACAGAAGAACAGAAGTGAGATTACCTGGAGAATGTTTTTCACCGAGAAAAATAATTCTAACGATTATTCAATGATTTTTTTCAGGCCCTGGGAATTTGGTTCTCAATTTACCTCGCGAGGGCCATAAAAATGAACTACGAATCAGTTTAACATGAGTGAATAATTGAGGAAGGAGCTGAGAGGAATCATCCAGCAGGATTCATGAGACTTTGATCATTGTAAAAAGAGCTTCAGATATTAATATAGCTATATTCTTGTATAAGTATTATAACTCCAGGTTGACGTTTTCAATTTGTATTTAAACGAGGCGATATTAAAGAAAAAAAAAATCGAGTGAGAGATGATCTTTTACGTAAATGGAAATGCACCTCAATTATTTCAACTCCTCCATCTACAAACAAATACTGATTATCCTGGCCGATTAATTAATTAATTGACAAATTGTAATGAGTGAATGCAGTTCATCCGTCACTTGTTGACAATTTTTCCTGTCATTGTCGACGCAAAGGAATGAATAGTTAGTCTTCGTCAGCCTTCTCCTTTTCAATTGACAGATTCAACAACTCTAGGTGACTGCTGACAATAGCCATACAGATACGATCGCACCAAAACAAAAGCCAAGTATAACAATAACAAATAACAAATAATCGATGAGCATTTGCCCCTACACTTACAACTGTTGTAATGGCCTCGCGTCATCCATCGGCTTCGTGCATCGTCGGTTTGTCGTACATTCCCGGCGTTTCATTATCTTCGCGTGATTGTGAGCTCCACCTGATACGCAGTCCTCCATTACCAATAGTCTCCACGTAGTACTCAGCGCCTGAATAGCCCAATAACGAGGAGGACAATTCCAACAGAGTGGAATAAATACGCAATTCTCTCCTGTAGCCCTCAGTCTCTCTTTCACCATTTGGAGAACCTAAAAGGGAGGACAAAATGGCGGCCACCCACCTAGATGTTGGTCTCAGGTGTATCAAGTACCTTCTGTGCGCTGTTAATTCGCTATTTGTGGTTTGTAGAATATTTCAGTATTTTATGTTGAGAGAATATGCTGCCTCCATTTTTTACTCACTCATTTTTAGACCATCGGTTTCATTGTTTCACGCTATTTCCTCGTTTACTCAGGGATGATGTCATCGTGATTTTGAAGATCGATGCCGATATGGGGGGCGTTCTTCACGCGTTATGAACGTGGGGATTTATTATTTATGGAGGAATTGTGAGGGGTTGTGACGTGTCATTTACGAGGGTCAGTTTTACTCAACCCCCACCTGATTCGTGCTCCCATTGCGGGGGTCTTTTTTTTTTTACTATTCTTTTCATATTGTTAACGGAAACAGATGGTGCCGGGGGTGACATTACGGCTCAATTGCAAAATGTACATTTTAGAAAAAACATTGAACTTTTGGAGGAATAGACTCATTGGAATTTTTAGGAAAATCCATTGAATGTTAACGAACGGGGCCAATTAATTTTAATCGAATGATTTTTTTTATGAATAGGGGAGATGGGGCAAGACGGACACTGATAACAAAATGGACACTGTCAATTTTTTTGGATTTTCCTGATTTTTAAATTCTGGCATTTTCAGTTTTTTTTTTGCTTCAATCATGAAATAAATACAGAATTAAACGTGTATATGTGCTTGGAGGGATGAAAATTGAGCCACTAAAGTCTCAATTTTTCAATTAGGCAGAATTACGAAATCTAGTGAATATGCATACCTTCCCAGAACAATCATAAATCAATAGATAGATAAAATCACCTCAAAACATTCGTCAAATTTTTATTTTCAAGATATTGAGAACAGCTAAATCATTTCAAGTTTAATTGTCAATTACTGATGATGCGTTGAAAGTCGATAATTGAAACTTAATATTGGGTCAAACGAAACTATTTATGTGAAAGAAAAAAATTTAGTTTTGCCTCCACCCGCCCAACAAAATATTTTCGTCAACAGGCCCCTTTTTGCGGTTACATTCTGAGCAATTGAAAATGCTCAAGCATATTTTCTCGACAAAAAAATGTTTCTTTTCTTAAGGTGTCCGTTTTGCCCCAGTCTCCCCTATTGTGTATTTTTGGGAAATTTAATTTGTCGTAATTTGCGGTAAAATCAGCCGATTTTTACCAATTATTTCGGCCGATTTCCTTTCCAGTGATTATTATCTCAAGATTTTTGCTTTTTCATTTTTGGGGGACTGGGAGTGTACTAACAATCGTTAATCCACGCCGTGATAATAATTGTTATTTAAATGACAGGCATTTAAACAATTATCGAGTGCAGATGGTTACCCGGAATTTGCTCGAGTACACAAAATGCTCTCCTATTTTTAGAATGAATTGTTTTTAGTAAATGTAGCAACGGAAGAGACGAGCATCTCTCGGGTCGTCATGGCTCAGCAATTTAATGAGTTTTACGCTGATTTTTTTTCCCGTCGATGAAGGCTGAGCCGGGAGAACTGTGGATATTCTGAGAACGCGGATGTGGAGGTGTTTACCTCGTTTGGCAAAAGGAAGTGGAATAAAGTTGTTTGCCATTTAATGAAGTATTCAACCGTAAAGTGTGGAAATTGATCAATTCAATGTGGGCCCGGGTATTCGATTATGGGGATGTCTCGGTAATGAGGGATTCTAGGGAGAAGTATTGAGAGAGTTTTGAGAATTTTATGAATAATCATTGATAGACAAAATAGTTTGAGTCTCTCTAAGTCTTTTGTCTGATTGCTTTCAATGGAAAGCAAAAGCAGACAAATCATTACCAGGAATTTCTGGAAAATGACTGGATACAAAATTTTCTGTGAAGTAATTGCGATTTCAGAAATGTTAATTACTTGAAAACGTAATTTTTCTCACAGAATCCTCACTTGCCTAGAGATTTTTCTGCGTTCCTCGCGAAAGTAAAATTGCGCCAGAAGATCTAAAAAATTGGAACAAACGATAATAAGTACCCGAAGGTAAAATTTTCCGTAAAAAAACAATTAAAAATGTAGAGAAGTGTTGAAATAATCGGAAGAACGAGCAATAATGAGCATTGGAAAGTAAAATCCCGTGTAATAATTTTTTTAACTTAAAAAAATGTTTCAAAAAAGTAGAAAAAATCGTGATATCAAGCAATAGTGAGTACTGGAAATAAAAATCCCCTGTAAAAATAAATTGGCAGGTGGAAATCAAAATGAAAAAAGGAAAATGGAAATCCCAAGCCATAATAATTTTTGGGAATAAAAATCCCCTGAAAAACAATTTTTTATTAAAAAAAAAATGTCAAAAGCTTGACAGCAATTGCTGATAAGTACTCGAAATTACGAACGTAAGTGAATAAACCTTTGGAGGTGGAAAAAATCTGCAAAAAATTACAAAAATGGGGATAATAAGCAATAATGAGCGCTCGAAGTCCATGCGCCTGTGAAAAAAATGGAAGTGTGGAAAAAGGCGTAAAAAATGTACAAAATATCGTGATAACAAGCAATCACGAGTAATCGATAGTAAAGCCCCGTCTAAAAAAATTGAATGAGGTACGAGGTCGATGGTAAGGTCAGTGTTCATCCGTAAAAGCCCCCCGGGGACTGGGTGTGGATGTGCGGCCTCGAGGGACGTTTTACGTTACATCGTAACATGGGCGAACGGTCAATAATGCAAAGCCCACGGAGTCCGGTCACACGGTCAATATGACACCCACCCAGGTCTCAAAGAACTCCAGGACTTTGCGATCGCCGTAATCATCTCCAAGTACACTGGATGGCCGATCGAGATAGTCAACAAAGAGTCTGTGCTATCGCGCTACGCACTTCCTTATCAGCGGGTCTGATAACGCGAGGGGCAATTAAAAATAACAGTCTCGACTGCAATTGTTCCGAGACATTGAAAAATATCAGAGAATATATTAATACCACCTGACGAGCGTTTTATGTTGCAGATACGCGATTTTTATTGATTAAATCGGTAATAGTACGTTATACCGACTCACAACTTTTCATTGGAAAACTGAATGAAAGTTGTGATGATATAGTTGGGATGTGATGGGGAATAACATTTCTGGTGGCGGAACGCTGGTTGCTTTAAATGAATTGATCATGTCAAGACATAATTAATTGAAATTTAGTAGGCTTGGGTAGATGTACGGATCCTTCCCCACGCTTCCCTACTGAAGGTGGATAAATTTCAAAAATTTAAATAAATTAAATAAATTCAATTGAACGTGTGGTAAGGTATAACAAACCTCTCCAGCACTTGGCGTTACCCAGGATTCGCG
>JAPYZM010006699.1:0-11756 GCA_030522845.1 Psyttalia concolor | reverse complement strand
CACTGTGCCGGAAAAGTAACTTTTCAGTCGCTCTCCGCTTCACGTCGAGTGACTAAAAAGTGCTTTTTCGACACATTGAGATGAAAAATATTGTTCGTAACACGTGAAAAAAGTGATTTTTGACTCGTGACATAAGCCTCCCACTCGCCAAAAGCCATTTTTTTTCACTTGTTACTAAATATACTATTTCATCACGCTGTGTCGGAAAAGTGCTTTTCCGACACATTGAGATGAAAAATATTGTTCGTAACATGTGAAAAAAGTGGTTTTTGACTCGTGACATAAACCTCCCACTCGCCAAAAACCATTTTTTTTTCATTTGTTACGAAATATACTATTTCATCACGCTGTGTCGGAAAAGTAACTTTTCAGTCACTCTCCGCTTTGCGTCGAGCAACTGTAAAGTGCTTTTTCGACACATTGAGATGAAAAATATTATTCGTAACACGTAACAAAAGTGGTTTTTGACTCGTGGGATTATATTACTCGCCTTCGGCTCGTGATATAAACCTCCCACTCGCCAAAAACCATTTTTTTTCACTTGTTACTATTTCGTCTCAATATATCGAAAAAGTTACTTTTCTGTCACAGCGTGATGAAATAGTATATTGCCGGACGGGCGTTATGGGGTTTCTTGTTCACGTGGTTGGCCACCTCAGCTTCGACGAGGTGGTCAATCACGAATCGAAATAATCCTATCGAAATAATCCTACCCCCACTCTACCGCAAAACGTCAAATGAAACATTTCTATTGGGCGGCAATTCAGCTGGGGGGAATAATCACGTTTATTCCGTCATTTCTTTCATTTGGAAACATTTCCTACTGAGATTCACGGTTAATGAATGATTAACGCATGAAATAATTACCGAGTGCATTACAAAAAAAAACAAATAGAGCCTTAAATTATTGGAATTCATTCTGTAAAATATAGTTCTCGTAAATAAATGGGTTCAACTCGAAATAACTGCACTGAATAATCTTTCAAGCAATATAATGCTTAATCGATATCAAGGTGATCAACAAATAGTTGATTAATGCAAACATCGAGCGTACCTTTTCGATAATGATCAGACGGAAATGGCAAGTGTTTTCGTCTGCGTTGCTAGGCAAACTGACGATCCCAACTTCCTAATGGAGGTCGAGGATTTTATTGAAAATCCTCGACCAACTCCTCAAGTCCTCAGGCTTCACAAGGCCCTCTTTGTCCTCACCTAATTTATGGGGTCGCCGGACGATGCCCTTTCCCAAAATTTTCCTCTTCAATTCGTATATTTTGAGGATTAAAGTTTAATTGCCGGAGAACGGTTGAAAATGGATAATTGAACAGTTACTCAAGGATTATTTTGGAGGTAGCTCATAAAATAATTAGTTTAAAAAGTCATACATTCCTTGTTGAGCAAGAATATATTTCTCATGCACTCACTAATTACTTTATGCATAAAATATTCCCCCTGAATCGCAGTACAAAATATTTCGGAATGAAATAAATGACGAAATAAACGTGGAAATCCACTTGAAATATACTCAGTACAAATGAGCATTCCCATGGCAACAATCTCAATCAGAGATACACAGGCACCAAATACAAAACCATGGGTGTACCACTAAACGAGTGAGAAAGATGGGGAAGAGAAGTGAAGAGAAGAGAAAAGAAGAGGAGAAGTGAAGAGTGAGAGAGAGAACGGGGATATAATGCATTCGATACCATTGGTAATATATAGCGCTCCAGATACAATATTTATGTCCTGGCGTATTTCACTAGCAGCCCATTATTCATTCGAAGGCATTGAATAAGCATCGGTGTATCATAGATCCACGAGGCGTATCTTTCAGGCTGGTATGCATGAAGACAAGGGGGAATCGGTGGGTTAAACTATTTTCTTTTTAGAATTAAATGGGAGTAAGTGATGCTGGAAGTGAATTCTAAAGCTCTAGATCATTCTTTCATACATTTGTGGCAGGTGAAACAAAGAAAACAATTGCATTGTTTACACGGGGGAACAAAAAAATATTTTTTAAATCCAATTTTAAAAATTATTGAGTTGAGCTCAATTTTTTTATGATCAATGTTGGAGAAAATAATTTTGCTAAGAGAGTTTTTAACATTATAATTACCAACTGTATTGAATAGTTCTCAAAGCAATGGAAGATTTAGTTCAAAATAAACAGTAATGGAGGTATAATCGATCGAGTCAAACATCGAAATTAGAATTTAAGATAATGTTCAGGTGAAAAGTAGATGTGCTCTCGCCGGCGTTGCTATCCGAACTGAAGATCTTCACTTCCCTGAGGAAATCTTCAACGCCGTATTCTTCTTCTTGTTCTTCTAATTTTCATGGCACTGACTTCAAGTCTTGCGGCCATTATTCCATCAACGCCGTTATTACCCATTTATTTTGGAAATTCCTCAGTCGAGGGCACCAGGGCTTTAGTGCCTCTAGTGCACATGTGACGACTTGTAGGCCTCAGGCCTCACAAGGCCCTCTTAGTCCCCAGTTGACTCCTTTTTCCAAAATTTCCCTCCACAATTTTATACTCTTTTTCATATATTTTGATTTCTTACCATTTTTATTTTGTGAACGAAATTTTTGGGGAAAGGCTTTGTCCGGGGTCGTAAATTGATTGGAGATAAAGGGAGCCTTGTGAGTCCTAGGCCTGCAGGCTGTCACATGTGGGAGGTATAGGGAGGTATTGGTGAACACGGACCCCGGCAACGCTGGCGAAAGATTTCTAATGACACGATTTCAATGACTAATACAGGGCTGAAGATCCTCTAGCAAGTGGAGATTAGCAATTCTTCCGGCAGCGCGAGAGCACTTGTATTTTCCAATTGATCATTATTTATTCAACTATTTATCGATCTCCTTTATATAAATTAAGCATTATATTGCTTGAAACATTATTCACGGCATTATTTTGAATTAAACCCCGTTTACGAACATTATTTTCTCCAATTTTTAATTTGGCTGGTATTTTTTCAATGACTGCAGTTGCTTTTTATAATTTTTTTATTGGGCTAGATAATCATTCCGCCTGTTTATACGCATAATTTTGGTGATTCTCTGCGGGAGATGAGTTAAAAATTTTCGCATGTCCCATTTTATATTCTTTTTTCGCTTATTTTGATGTCTTTCATTGTTGTTTCATCGAGCGAGTGTAAGTAGGAAATGAGAAAGTGGACGTTAAGGTAACATTTATACTGCCCGGGGACGTATACAGTGTTCTGGATAGGGGGGCGTGGGGAGGGCGCGGATAGTTGGGAGAAAATGAAACCGGGTAATGTGCATACGTTTTCATTATGAGGCACGAGCCAACTTTTTCCAACTTTTATCACGTCCCACCCTCACACACACTCAGATTCATAAAATGCCGAAGGGGTTAGGGGATGGGGTGCACCACCCGACGTAAACTTATTGTTTCGCAAATGACCGTCGCGAAAAGCGCGAAAGTTTATTTAACGAGCTGACAATTCCATCTAAATTGGCACTTGTGTATGCCTGTCGTTGATGAAAATTAAAAAATTAAAAGTGCTTTAAGAATTATATGATTTTCTTTTTTTGAAAAAGACTGGCAACGCCAGAGATTTTGAATTTTATTTTGCGGTTTACTTTTATTGTCGTGATCTTGCCAATTTTACGGGGAAAAAAATACTAATGACTCTCAGCTGAAATTAGCTACAACTTAATTGCAAAGCTAATAATTAGTCGCAGCCAAATGATCTTCTTCGTAATTGTCACCTGACTCCCATTCGTACGTAAATACCCAGGCAATCCTATACATCTCAGCACGAAATCAATTCATTGATCAAGAATAAGCTCATTACTGCTCTTAAAATCCATTCATTCTCTTCATATTAACAGACTAAAATGTTATTCCACCTTCGCCGATTTCTCTCATCCCAAAAATATAATAAAACATTGAATTCGCGCACAGTCAACTGAACCTCTTGGTGCAGCCCGGGTATAAAAGTTTAATGCAATTTACCTCCACCAGCCCCGACGAAACTCTATTATGCGCTTCGTCCTTTTTTTTTATCTCCGCACAGGCTGTTTTATTCGTCTAATTTGAGTCGTCGCTTCAATATACTTTACGAGAGATCTGTACACCCTGAATTTAGTAATTTCCCCCAGTTTTTGCTGCTTAATCGCATGATATTCATCCACTTGAGTATTCGTTTTCGTCATTGAGGCAAAGAGAGTAAATAATCTCACGGTTTTTTTTTACCTGCATCGGGTGAAGGTAGAACTTGAGGAAAAAAAATAATTGATGGCTGTCCGGTGTGTAAAAGTCGACAGCATTTACGAGTCCATTTGAAAATATTCCCCCAACTAAAATATAACGGTTATGAAATGCGACTTTGAGACATTAAATGTCTACTCTGGCTGCATCACTGTCTCATTATCTTAATACTCCTGCACATGTTTGTCCATTTATCCATGGGAATTGCTCGCATAACGCCTTCGATTTCTCGACAGTGGCGACACCCTATCTCTATCCATTGGTTTGCCCCTCTACGCAGTCTAAGATTTACGGTGCGTTGGAAAAAGATCATAAAATCTTCGTGAAATCCCAAACCCCATACCCTCATCCTCTTTCTTTATCGCTCCATTTAACTTCTTATGGCTTTTTCACGCGGCCTACTATAAATTTTCGCGTTACTATTTTTTTCCCCTCTTTTTTTTTATTTTATTTTTTCGGAAATTCTTTTTTCCCGACATCAATTTCAAGGCTGAAGGAAAAATGGTTACTAGTTGTGAAATGAAAATTGTCGTAAATTCGAAAGTTTATCGTACATAAAACTCACATTTTTTCGATTGGAATGAATTCTTTTATGGGAGTAGATCCTTCAATATTGGGTTTTAGCATTAAAAACGAATAAAGAAATGTGTTCGCTCTATATCCAAGTAGACATGGATTTTTGGAGGGGGAGTTGCAGTTAGTTCTCTCTTATGTTTATGTCAACTGTCGTAAGAATGTGAATCATCATAAATTGTGGGCTTAATTAATCATAAAAGTCACGGCAATTTGATTAGAAAATGTATTTGAACTACATAAAATGTTTGATATCCCGTCCTGATTCGTTTCAGAGTAAAAATTATTTTTACATTATGACACTACACACACATCCATATAAAACTAATCCACAAAATGGTAGAGGGCGGTTAAGAGGGGGGCTCGATCCCTCTTAATACCTCATTACGAAATATCATCATATTCAAGGAAAAATCATTTGCAGAATTAAAGGAAGAAATATGTTCGATGTGTTCCGGATTAAAAATACATTTTTGCGTCTGTTCCTTATATTTCTTGTTTATCCCGACTATCTTGACTACTACGACTATCTTGAGAATTTGAATCATCATAAATTGTGGGCTCAATTGATCATAAAAGTCACGTTCGTTTGATGAGGAAATGTATTCTAACAACCTAAACAGAGCAAAAAAATATTGGCATATTGCAATTTTAGAAATCGTTATAAAATTAAGACACAAAATAGGATGAAGAGGCACGAGAGGGGCTCGGCCCTCTCTGGACATCCCATCCCGAAACATGTCAGCATATCAATTGGAAAAAAAAAAATGTATGAAAGAAGATTTTTCAATATCGGAAACTCGTATTGCATTCGTATACTTAAATACAGTTTTATTGTATGGAAGAAAAGAAGAAGGGGAAATGACAGTTGTCTCTATTTTATTTTTATCCGAACTATCATAAAAAATTAAATCATCATAAATCGTGTATTTAATTGACCATAAAATCAAGTCCTGCTTATGTGGTGTCTCCTCTTCATCGATATTTCAACATAACATCACAAAACGAGTGGAATATGCGTTTGAAATTTATATATACTGAAGTCAGCATAACTTTTTACATCTCTGGGTATCCCCTCTTTACGCATTTTCCATTTATAACCATGGCCCCCACTCCTGAAAGCAAAGGAATAAGTTCTGTTGACTTTAGCATAGGCGGGGCTCGGTCGGTAACGGCATACCATTCGGATGGGCAGACTCCCGCGTCCTCTAATGTTTCGAAGTTTTTTACGCATTTCGGAGAGAAACAATGAAAAAAAGTTCTCACTATTTGTAGGGCGGTATTTTTCGGGCCCGGCAGCGTTATCTCGGAAAATGATAACACATTGCTGGAGAACGAGCGAGAATAACAAAGATCACTCTAACAAAAATCATGACATTTCGCAAATTGTAGTGGAAGATGATAAATATCATATCAATATATGTACTCATCCTAAATATCAAGCGATACTGTCATATGATACTAATATTGAAAATTCTGTGAGGATAAAATCCCCATGTATGCAGGGAATTTCAATATGTAGTAAAAAAAAATCTCTCAAAAAAATTGTATATTGTACAACTAGTGCGTAAAGGAGCACTTTTTCGCACGAGTGCTAGGCGATTACACGAGGCGAAAAAGGCGATACGCACGTGTTGTACACCTAATTTTGTGCAATACCGGCCAAAGTTCGCCTAGAGGGGAGGTTTGGAGGGCAGTGTGTTTTTTTTGTGTGCAGAGCTCGGAAAAGCACCACTTTACGCACGAAAGCCCGCACCGAAAAGTGAACTTTTTCGGCAGGTATTGCAAAATAGTATATTTCAGCACGTGCGGGGCAATTTCGGTTTTAACTTGTGTGGCGTTTGCAGCATGAGCCGTAGGCGAGTGATATAACCACACATCTTGAGGATGAAATTTTCCAACAAGTCCTGAACATAATTTTATGCCATTTACGAGGCCTGGAACCGGCTAAATTAGGCACAAGGCGCGAAGCGCCGAGTGCGTAATCAGCCGGTTTCAGGCAGGAGTGGCATAAAAACTATTTATAAAAAACTAGGAGACTAGGAAACTATTTATGCCACTCCTGCCTGAAACCGGCTGATTACGCACTCGGCGCTTCGCGCCTTATGCCTCATTTAGCCGGTTCCAGGGCTCGTGGCATAAAATTATGTTCAGGACATGTTGGGAAATTTCGTCCTCAACGTGTGCAGGACATGTTGGGAAATTTCGTCCTCAACGTGTGTGGTTACAGCACTCGCCTACGGCTCATGTTGCAAACCCCAGATACGCTAAAAACGAAATTGCTCTACACTTGCCGAAATAGTACATTTTCCCACTAGGCCGTGAAGAACTTTTCTGGCGAATATGAGGTTACAAGAAGAGCCGAAGGCGAGTTCTGTCATCATATGAGGCAGAAAAATTCTTCACAGCCGTGTATCAAACAATATTTTTTGTCACGACGTCCGTGAAGTAGCGCTTTACGGACTGAGTGACAAAATATACTATTTGGCAATACCTGCCCAAAAAGTTCGGTTCCGGTTTTCGTACGTAAAGTGGTACTTTTCCGTACAGTGTGCCGCAAAGTCAGAAATCGTGCGTAAAGTGAAACTCGTGCGTAAAGCTTCGCTCGTGCCAGCGATGCACAACTCGTGCGAAAAAGTGCTACTTTACGCACTAGTTGCACAATATACTAATTTCGTGCGCGGCACCTGAAAACCGCAGTTTTCGTGGCGCGCAGCACTCGTGCAGGCGATGTACAACTCGTTCGAAAAAGTGCAAATTTACGCACCAATTTTACAATATACTATTTCAACTTTTTCAAACGAAAAAACGAAAGCTTACATTTGCACGATCGTAATGTAAAAAAAAAATCAAACTGACGCATGAAATAGAGAAAAGAAGGCTCAGCCCCCTAATCCTATGTTTTTCTATGGTATCGTGTCAATAAAAAAAAACATCTCAATCAAGATTAAAAAATAATGTCATTCGCATGAAAATCTCAAATTGCGGGGGATCAAATTCAAATTGCCTCTTCACTTTCAATACGAAAATTTTCATGGAAAATCGAAGGTGAGAGGTATCAACTGAGTGGTATGAAGTCGTTGAGGGTCCATTTTACCGGAGTGAAAAGCGAGAAATAGCAGAGTGAAACGGTGGGTACGGGAGAGAGTTGAAGGGTGTAGTTTTCTGATAAAGTGGAGGAGACGGTGCCACCGAAGGAGGATGAAGAAACGGAGCTAACGGCCTGGAACGATAGAGGGATGTTGTCGGAAAAGAGAGGGGAGGCGCATAAAATCCCACTCGGAACTCGATCCATCCCTGATCCTCAACCCCCAAACATTCTCATTCCCCCGTATCTATTTGTCCGAGATCGCATCGTTTTATTTTCAATCCCGGATTACACTGACTCCTGGGTATCCGGATCAAATCCTCACGTGGGGCGGGATTCACTGGCAACATGACCGGGGTCAAACGTTTTCTTTGATATTGTGATATGTTTGGCGATGCGATGATGTAATTGTTTGGACGTTTCCAAACCGAGCGATTTTTTCGAGAAACCAACAGGTGTCTTTGTAGTCTGAACGAGCGGGGGTTGGTTTTGAAGACGTTTTGTGAATGTAAATTAACTATCTCATAAAAGTCAGCTGTTAAAATTGGAGCAATAGTTGACAAATATGGAATAATAATAAGTTTTTGGTGCTAAAAAAAAAAATAAAAACTATTGAACCATAAAAATTCTCATTAAAAGCATTCATAAAATGAAATTCCCCTCAGAAAGACGTATCTCCTCATAAATAAACGACCACGAGGATATCAGGCGCTCGCATCTTCCCCAACTAAGTAACAAAATGGGAACGTAACGTAAATCACGTTGCACGTTATAATGCATCCCATCGAGGCATTAGACGTTATTGGAGAATATAGTAGTTCGATAATACGAATTTCTTCCCACTCTCTCACTCTCTCTCTCTCTCTCTCTCTCTCTCTCTCTCTCTCTCTCTCTCATTTATCTCTCTCTCGACTTACGAAAAATAGAATGAAAATAAAAGCCACCTCATCCAGTTTAAAGTTGTATGCATTACGCAATTTCTGGATACTTCTGTTGTCGAGAGAACTGAAAAGAATAATCCAGGTGTAGTCAGGTGGATTGGATATGATATTAGGAGAGTACGACTCTACTGGGGGTTTATTCAAATGACCGGGGACACTTCAAGGAAACCGTTAATGTAACCGTGGGTTCTTCCCTTTAATGGGGTATGTTTGTAATATCTTGTTGAATTTCTTCGTCATTAAGAGCCGGCAAATAGAGCTTTGGATCTTACATTTAAAAGAAGCGTTTTTAAAAAGATTTTTTTACTAATGAAACCGTTCAAGAATTTTTAGTGCAAGAATTTTATTGTCGACACAGCTTCCATCAAATGACATTGCTGGGTAAATTTAATTTTTTATTTTTTTATTTATTCCTCCACCCTCCTCTATCTTTCTCACTCGTGCGCGCGCGGTCTCTCTTTCTCTCTCGCTCTCTCCAGCTCTCTCGCATTATTTGGTAGGAATTTAATTATCCGAATGAATATCAATAAATAACTCGACAACAATAAGCCCGTCAACTCTGCTGACGACAGAAATTGCTATTAATCTCGTTACCCCCTCATTTAATAGGACGAAATAAAGAATTCCGAGGTCAGTGTACGGTAAAAGTGGCCTCCTGGGAGTTGGTCCGTATTAAATTCCCCCTCGTCGGGCACTCGAAGCCCCTGGACCTCTCGTGATATCGAATGTTGCCCGATGCAATATGGAGTACACTGAAGACCTAATCCTCATAAACAAAGGAGAACAATAGGGTTTGTGTTTATAAAATAAAGTCTGATATGAGAATCATTTTGAAAACAGACAAAAGAAAAAACAAGAAAAACAGATAAAAGGGGAGAAATAAATACATATTGCTTCGATATTGCAATGGCTCTTGTGAGGATGGAAATTTGGGAGATGAGGAATGTGCATTCGGCAATACTTCAGGCATCGATCGAAGAGATGCAAGGAGAAATGGTTGGGGGAATTTGTGATCCCCGAGAAATCCAAAATTGCTGGGATTTAGGGACGTCTCAGTGTGATTAATTAATTCATGAATATTGCCCATTAGGCATTAAAATACATATTATCATTAATCTATTCGTTAAATAATTCTTCAATTTTTCGACTGCAATTTTATTTGATAGTTTGTTGAATATTCATGGAGAATTAATTATTTTCATTCCCTTTGAATTTGATAAACTGAAAACATTGAATGACAAAAATATTCAAATGATAATTTTATGGTTAAGCGTTATTTATTTTCTCGTCGAATATTTATTGTTATTGCGTACCTATTTATCAATAATTTCAGTCTTTCGATTTTAATTTGCGGAATGATATATTAATATTCATAAACAAACCAGTATTATTTTCAAATTTATTCCCATACACATTAATCTCAATAAACTCTCAATTTATTGAATCCGATAACATAAAGAAATTGAAAAGTGATATTCAAATGATTTTCAATTCGACTGTTTCACAAACTCCACCACCAAATCGATGCTGTACAGGGATGAAAGGGTGGAGTTTTACGTAGCCAGTGAACCAAACACTGCCTCGTAAATTCCGCGCCCTCTCCAGGCTTAGATTTGAAATAAAAAAAAGTAAAACAAAAACAGGAGTAACATTGTACACCAGTCCAGACAAAATATGACTGTGGCACACTCTCCCACCGACGAGATTGGATTGTCCGTTGCGAATTCACCTCCCCCAATTTTCGACGCCCCAGGGGGGAGGGGCAAAAGAGGTGGGGGATGTTGAATCGGAGTAATAAGATTTGCACAGGCGATATCAAAGTCATTAATTCTATTTCAGACGGGCTTTTTAAATATTCCATCCTCTATTACATTTTTTTCCCTCTCTCTTTTTTTCTTTGTCGTTCGGGGTCGGGAGCCAGTGGAAAGTGATTTAATTAGTGAAAATTGCTTTTTTTTAAATTAAAATTCGCATCAAGTTTATTTGACATTTTTTTTATTATCTTTCTGAATATGCATCGAACGTGTCAATTTTCATGAGAGTGCAAATTACGAGTTTGTGTTCCAATGAAAAGAGCACTCTCCGGAGTTATTCGCGCTTTTCATTCACTTTTGAATGTGAAAAAAAAGATTGAGAGGATGCAGAAATGATAAAAAAGCACCCTCCAGACGGTGAATCCATTGAATTTTTGCGAGTTCTTGGGGAATGGCGAGGGGGGATGTTATGCTTTGGAAATTCTTTTCAGAGATTTATAAGTCCCAATTGGTGGACCATATTTTCAGGTCTTTCGATACTGATCTCAATGGGATGCATGTATTCACTGAGGGTAGTGAGTATGGGCTCTGTGGGCAGAATGGAGACAAACGAGGATGACTCGGGGGACGTGGGGGAGAACGTCGACGGGTGTTTACTCGCTGCTCCAGCTGGATAACGCTTCGTATTATTTTGGTCCATTCTGAGTCGTCTCTCTCGGTCAAATACGAGTACATCTCGGACAATTACTGGCGAGGGGGACGATGGAGATGTCGGTAAACTACGGAATAACGTATAGGGACAATATTGAAAAAATAATAGACAATTTTATTTGTTCTGAAAAAAAGGATATTTTATAAGCAAACCAGAGTATTTTTATTAAATCTTAAAAATCCATTTTTTAGTGTAATATTTATCTCTGGTTAGAACTCATTAATTTGTCTAGCGAATATAATTATTGTCTGCACGGAGAGAAAAATTCCATAAAAATTACGTGTCACTTCCGTAATCTGCGAGTCAAAACAATATTCCGTAAAAATTACGGAACAGTGACGTACTTTTTCTAGGACTTCTCTGTAAAAAGGTACGGCACTGTTCCGTAATTTTTACGGAATATTGTTTTGACTCGCAGATTACGGAACTGACACGTAATTTTTATGGA
>JAPYZM010006692.1:0-17152 GCA_030522845.1 Psyttalia concolor | reverse complement strand
TTAGGGCCGAATTTGCCCCTGCAAACTCGCACCGAACATAACGTTCGGCATGCCGAATTCGGGCCGAAGCTTTGCCGAATGAAATTTCTACTCGGGTACATGACTGATCATGTTCTGACCAATCCACTGGATCAGCACCTGACCAAAGGTCAGGTTTGACTTGATTAGAACTTGATCTGTACTTGACTGAAATTTCCATTCGGGGTGTTACCCCCACTCTTTCGTTTAAAAGTTGCGCTGACTGGACCATATTAGTGGGTGACATTAGAGATGACCGAAACAATGATTTTATGATGATTATAATTAAAACATTTGCATCCAAAAGGCAAATGAATAACAGAAAAATGTTGGGAATCGGTTGCATAATCCTATTAAATTTTCCTTGAACTTTTATTATTTTTGGGTTATTTTTGTTGCCTTTTTTCTATTACGAGCCCTAACGCGAGCTACCACCCGCTGTATTGTGAAAAAACCGAGTGCCTTCTGTGTTAAGATTTTGAGAGGTTAGGGAAACTGGACGCCACGATTATTGGCGCAGTGTCGTCAGTGTCAGCCAATAAGGAATAGGTGTGACTGATGGCGATATTTCGATAGTCTGCGAGTTCGACTGGTCTGTCCTTTTTAGAATAGGAAAAATGGTGTACAGAATAATCCCTACAATTTTATATTTCTATATAAATTGTTTTCTCAAGATGGTTTCTATAAAATTGCCTGGGGTCAAGTCTTCTACTTTTTTTAAATTTTCTTGATAAAGAAAGAACTTAAAAAATTATGGGAGAACTTAAAAAATTATGTCCCGTCAACATCATTCTGCTGCAAGTGAATCATTCCTAGTGTAGGATTCCTGGAACTCCTCGTAAGGTCGAAAAATAACAATTAAATAAGACAATGCGGCTCTTAAAATAAATTACGTTTAAAAATTCTCGTCACATGACAATTCCATCGGAATGTCTGTGGATTTGTTCATTGAAAATGAACAATTGAAAAATTCCATGGAAGTTATCAATTTTAGTTTGATTCTGTGAGAAATCGTGGAGGGATCTCCGAAGTGGAGATCCTAAGAGCATCGCGAATCAATTTTGTATCCGTGAGTACGTAATAGGTTCATGAGAAACAGTTCGGATTGCGAAAAATTAGTTTTCTGAGAGTCGGATTTATGTTCTTTTTTGTGTACTTTATACTGTTAACCGGAACAGTTTATTTTTGTGGAGCAAATTGAGGAGTCTTGGTAATCTTGTAGTGGGAGAGACCCAATTAATAGAATCTCGTGGTTAGAGCCGATATATTACCGAACTACGCGAATTCTTTTGAGAGGAATTATATCCTTATTTTCATAAGAAAAAATAAGCGGAAGGCAGATGGTGGTAAATATACAGTGAATAAGAAATGAATAAAAATCCAGTTATTTCTTTATTTATCTTAATGTTAAAGCGTGTAAACTGATCATCATAAAAGATAATGTTATTTATTTCCGCAATTAATTTCTGATTCCCCCTAGGACATCAGGAATAATACCGCACCACAACAACTTCCCCATGAAAAAAAATAATTACGTCCTTTGATGAACGACAAGACTAATCAAAATATTCTAATAAACATCAAAGAAAACTTGACTTAACGTCTGAATGAGCTCGTTTCGTTCTAAAAAAAAAAATCAATTCAACATTTGCCCGCGGGTTACCACAGCAAAGTACTGGAAAATTCGTTTTTCACCCATCGGTAAAGGCAACGGAACAATTTTTTGAATTAATAGACTTCCTAACGGGGTCTCCTCTCCTCATACATAATGCATGCTACGCGAGAAGCAATATGTCGCACCACCCCCTCCCGCTTCCCTTCGTCTTATTTCATGAGCCTCGCCCTTTCGGACTACCTTTTGGTTTCGCTTCCTCTCTGACCTTCTTTGCACAATCTCTGGCCTCCGCTCTGAACGATCATTGGCTGAAACGAGCTTACGTTTACTCAAGACCATGATTTTACCTTTGATCATTTACTAGGATTTTCTTCGCGGCTTTTCGGTGAGGAAGTGCTCTTGGAGCCTCGTGACCTCGAAAACTACTATCTGGTTTCAGGACAGCTAGTCTTGGTGGTAATAGTGGAGGCGTGACTCAGGTTTCACTGGGGTTATCATTTTTTCAGAGAGTTCAATCTGATAATCTGAATTACTTATACCCAATTACGCCGAGTACGTCTCGAATCCGGTCGGGCTATTGGAAGAAATTGAGAGAATTTATTCAGCAGATTTCATTGCAGTGTATGCTATCAAATTACTGAACAATTGTTTTAAAATTGTCCATCTTTTAAACGCTCAAGAGTAAAAATCTATCTCAATAATATTAAAAGTCGTTAAATATTTTACGAATGGCTGAACATGATTCGTACATTTTTTAAGATTTAATAATTTTATTCATTTATCCTTCGATATTTTTGCTTTACGAATGAAAGTTTTGTAATTAGTCGGATATAAGTTTTTGATTTTCCATGTTATATCACCTAATATGATGCAACGAGTCCGAAAATGTAATTTTTAGGTATAACATTTTTGCCACGATTTTCGTCAACTGCTCGGCAATGAATCGATGGAATTGAATTTTTGTTTTTTCAAATGTACGTGTTATTGGGCCTTATCTATAACCGTTGATTAAAATTCAATTCGTTGATTATTTTGTTTCAAAAATTGTTCTTTTACGATACCTAAAAACAACGTTCGTAATGAATTAAATGACGGTTGAAAAATTTTTTTCCTGTGTGCCCTTGACCGAGTTTGAACACGAAGGTGATGCTAATAATTGTTATTGCAATTTTGTTGAAAAATTGTTTTTTTTTCTTTTTTTCCGAATTTTATTGATGTCTCCAAATGCATTCAAAATTAGGCTTCAAATGGATTGAATTAAAGATTACAGTTAAAATCTTTTAATTAAAATGTTCTTTTAAATACCAGAAAGTTTAAATTGAAAGTTAGTGATGATAATTGCATTCATTAATTTGCTTTTCATGATGAAATTTAGAACTTTTTGAGTTTTCATCAAATTTTCCTTTAAAGTTGCATTTTGGATGACTTCTTCAAATGTAATGATTTTATTCTATTCAATTTTTCATAAATACAATATTTTTAATGAAATTCACTCGAAATTTTAGTTTTTGTGGAGCATGCGATAGAGATAATAATATATGAAGTGGTCATTCGGAAGCATATTGATGCAAATTTATTTATTTTTTGATTTATTATCAACTAAAACTATACTGTATCCAATACCAGAACAATTCAAATATTTCATAGAAAAATGCTGAGCTGAGAGAAAATTTCTGCCTTCTAAACCTTGATTGGTCGAAACAAGCTTGCATTTAACTAAGGCCATCATTTGGGCTTTGATCATCTATTGGGGCTTTTCCGGTACTTTTGGTTGAAGTAGTGCTCTTGGGGCCTCGTGACCTCGAAATCGACTCTCGGGTTTCGGGGCAATTTGGTGGTAATAGTGGAGGCGTGACTCAGGTTTCAGTGGCGTTATCATTTTTTCAAAGACTTTTATCTGATAATCTGAATTACTTGTAGGCAATTACACGGAGTACATTTCCTCTTACAGTGAGTTATTTAGAGAAATATATTGGACGCGCAGAGAGAAAAGTTGTGAGGAATTTATTCAGAAGACTTCGTTTTACTTTACTATTTGAATTGACATGTAGTTGTTTGCAAGTTATTTGAACTTTAGACGTTAAAAAACAAATAAATATCTCGATGGTATTAAGCGAGATGAAATATTTCACTGATGACTAAAAATTATTTAAAATTTTTTAAGACTTAAAATTTCAGGTATCCAGATTTGCATATTTATTGCATCCAGAAGTGAATGGTCTCTGGTGATACGCTCCCGGAAATCAGTGACTTATAGCTGAAATTTCAGGAAAGTAATTTTACCATGTTTAATAACCACATGGTTTGCTACCAAACAATCAGTTGGATTCTCGAGTAATCAATGAAAAAACAATTTTTAGATCCAATATTCAACATTTTCCTTGAATTTTCAACGCATCGGAAACGAATTCAAAGGTGACATTAAATTCTGGCATTGAAATTGGAAATTCTAAATGTAATTTTCAATCATCCGAAAGTTTTCAGCTGAATACGGGATTTCATGAACTGAGTCTTCACTTGAACTCCTCAACATTGAAAATCCAATTCAAATGAAGCCATCGCTCAATCTTCAACAAATATCCAGCGCTGTTAGTGAACCGCGGAATTTCCCATCTATCCTGGCCTGTCATTGCGGAGCGCTTGTTCCCATAAAAAAACACTCTCTCAAAGCTTATGAACCCATTCACACAAACACCAATAATGCAGAGCCCAACGAACAGATACCTGTCGAAATCTAGTTGTTCCCGCAGTTTCTCCCAAAATTTATGGCAAATTGTTTTATCCCCATTCGCACCATAGCACCTGCTGCACAAAATATACGGGAACTGGCGGTGTCGAAGATATCTTAGGTCTCCAAGAGGAAAAGCCGCTTGCCTCCCAAAGGCCCAGATATGCAGCATCGCATTAGAAGGAAGAAGGAAAAACCTACCAGTGTACAAACAAGATAAACGACTAATGGTAGCCATGAAAAGAATACCAGCATTTAGAGAATAACAACTGCGTGGAGGGAGGGGGGCGAGAAAGAAAGCTCGCCCCTCTATTCGTTCGAAGTCGTATCTTCGCACATTTTACGGCAGAGATTGCATGTAACATCCGTAGGGTCGTTGGGTTTTTAACGAAGAGTAAGGCAAGTTGGGAGAGCCCTGGTTAATATAAAAAAAACGTCAAATGCGAATGAATGTGCCACATATAAAGTTTACTAAGAGTGTAAAGAGACGGGATACCCGCATGGTTCTTCCCGAGCGATTCCACTGGGGAAAAACCCTTAGAACTTTTCTCTACCTAGACGGTTCGCTGCAGAAAACAGTTGGTAAACGAAAAGTAAGAGGGTATAGAGAGTTTTTCCACCTTTACGGGAAGATTGAAAGATAAATAAGTGGGTAGTCCTGCGTTATCCTTTGCGTCTAATCCAACTGCTCTGATGGAGGTTTCATTCATTCTGGAGCACGTCTTTTGTTCATTCGGCCTTCTGGAAAATTAATTTCTTAGTAAGTTTTATTGAGGAGTCTGCATTGTGGTTTATGAATTAATAAAATCGGTCGTGAGTATGTGAATAATAATCACATTTTCATTTTACTCGAGCCGTTTGAATAGTTTTCGATTCAATATGAATGAAAACGCAGATTAAAATTGAGTGTCAATAATTGGTATTTCAATTAATACGTTTAGCAGACTTAAATGAAATTGGCGCTATTCAAATTTAAATTGAAGGTGAGAAATAAGAATTGAACCAATTAATCTCAAGTTACGTTGAGATTTTGTGGAGCATTAAATGTAAATTTCCGATATTTGAAAGTAATATTTTGAAATAATTCAAAGTCAAAAACTTAAACTGAGGTGTTTAAAGTTTTCAAGTTGAAATCATCGAAAATGTCAACTTGAGGCTTTTCAAAATCTTCCGATAAGGCTTTTAGAATTTTATTGAAAATTTTCGGAAGTACTAATTTGAGTCTTCTCCAAGTCTTGCTATCTCACCCTGAACTGTATTTATCTTTCAATATTACCATCAATGCCCTCCAGCATTCGATTGAAAAAAAACCTCCAAACTCCCCGAAAATATCAATATATGCAGAGGTCCACTGGTGCAGGTAGGATTATGGTGAGAATGCAAACTGCCGAACGATTATGTGGTCCCCGGTGTGGGGCTAGAACTGACAATGGAGAGTAAGACGAGGTGTGGGTCTGGTGAATGTAGATCGTGGAAAGGCCGAGAATTCAGGGGAGTACGTTGGCAGAGAAATTTGGGGATTAGAGGGCGGAAATGGAGGACGAGAGTATCACGCCTTGGAATACCTTCCGGGGATCGAGAGCACCTCGGAATATTAATGCAGCTTGTGAAATCCATTGGGTGGATGATAATATTCTCCTCTTACTGCTAGCTTCTATCACTCTATGCATCGTCTCCCTATTTTTCATGTTGTTATTTATTATTTCGCGAACGATACTGCCACTGAGGATCGATACTCGAGTATAATTTGCAATGTACATACAGAATGCCTTGCGTTGAGGTTTATCGGGCGGTAAAATCGATGCGGAATTGGCATATACATGGAGACCGTACAACTATAACACTAATAATACTCTCATTCGATATTGATTTCACCGATTAATACGATATACCAGCTTTTTAGGTTTTTTTTTATGGTAAAATCTTTGAGTTCTTTCAACTAGAATAATAATGAAACACCACCCGTATTGGCTGCGCTCATTGGATCGATACTGAACTATTTATGAATCCTCTTTGCTATTGGCCACTCTGGGCAGGACAAAACGTTGGGTGTTCGCAATAAGGTGATAATATTCAGCGACCTCTACCTCTGAGAAGTGAATACGCTGCCAGGGCTAGCTGGTTATCATGAATTTTGAAATATAATCATTTGCATGGTGTCTCCTGATGTGACTGTACTTTCTCTGTCGTATAAAAGTCATCCCCCTCATGCCTCTCGTTTCGATGAATACTTTACATTGTCTAGAGTTGGCAGCTCGCCCCTACCCCAGGAATCAATAGTCGAATGTACGTTGGTGACACATATAGTCATTGAGAAAGTTCTTGAGGTTCTTGAGGGGTGTTGATGACAGGTCGTCACTCTTTGTGTTTATTGACGCTCATTTTTATACTCGATCTACGGATGTCATTATATCATTGGTGGAACCATTACTTGCACTGTAGAGACTCATTATTGATGTGTGCAAGACGTGTCAATTTAAGACATTGGACACGAGACAGCATACCGCAACGCTTTTTTTTAATCTCGACTTGAATTGCGTTTTTTTTTCTATCGGGTGGTCCTATCATTCCTAGTTTTCTTCTTTTCATTGTCAATATGAAGACGGATTGTTTTATGAACATAAACATTGAAGGCAATGAGATGAGATTCATTTGTATCAATTCGAGGTTGACATAAGTCAAATAGAGCTTCGTTTCATTCGAGTGCCTTCGACTTCATACCAATCCGAATACTGAGTCTGATTTAACGCGAAAATTGAATTGTTTTAGAAAAGAAGTAGATAAATGAGCCAATTGATCCACGTCAATTATTTCGTCTAATTAAAAATGTCTGCAATCAAATAAAACATAACACCATAATAAAATCGATTGCAGAGATGATCTTTTTGCGGAGCCTCACACAATATTTCCCCTCTTTGACACAAAAAATTGCCAATGGTTTATTTTACTCTCTACGCCGTGCTAGACACCAATGCAAATGAAATTACAATTTCGTTTTATTCCACCACATTTTGTCGACCAGTGGGTGATCGACATCATCACTTTATTTCGCCTCTTCCCGTATTTCTCGCTTTATTCTCACTCGTATTCACCAAGTTATATGTAACATATCACGCGGAAACACGTATTTGCTCTTTGGTACTCAGTACCAGTGTTCTATTCAGTTCTATTCACTGTGCGTGCTCGCGAAAACGTGGACGGGTGGGATCGATCCATTTCAGAAATAAAAAAGAGCTATTGTACATGTGTTTCTAGTGAGGGAGATATACTGTAGCTCGAGCTCAAATAATTTGCCGAGTGGTCTATTGAGAATGGGGGTAGAGGTGGTGAGGCACAGTCGGGAGGCACAATTGAGCCTATAAAAATGAGAATTGTAGCTGTAAACTGTTTATTGGGGTATTGGAAAAATGTAGGTGGTAGATGTACCTTTTTTCTCCGTTCGGGGTATGATATTTTATAGCCTTGAATCTTCATAAAAATGTCGTATGCAAGAAAAATTGCATTATGGAAATATTACTATGCGTGTCACTACAGCGGCGGGACATTCTATTTCTCACCGGGAGAAATATGGTGGAGAGAATTTAAATATTGGAATAGACAAGAGGTGAAGAATTGGTAGATAGTATTGGTAAATATGGGCTTTACGAACTTTTCAACTGCATTGAGAGGAATTCAATTTTCCCATTCGAATAAAACATCCGTCTACTTCTTTTTGTTTTTATTTTCGATAAAAACCAAACGATTACCTCTCCTTGTTTTTAATATCATTTGTCCAATGGAGCGTAAACCATCTTTTCCAGTTTGTTCGTGCGAGTCTGATCGACATTAAAAACAAATTATCAAATCATCTCCCTTTCCTTAAAGGTTCAAATTATCAATGAATTACGGATTTATTTGAAAGCTTTATATAATAAATACTGGTGATTTGGTTAATTCATTTAGTCAATTCATATTAAATAAAATAAGTTAATTATAAATTGAGTTCGAAATCAACTCAAAATTTTCTTATTTTTTCCTAATACAAAATTTTTGAATTTTAATTAACTTGTAATATCGGGTGAATAGGGAAACAATCGTAGCCAATTTAATTGTAAATAATTAAAAAATTATTTTCCGGAAAATATTGTTCTATACTCGCGACAAAAGTGTGTTTAGACTCGCGATATTATATCACTAGCCTTCGGCTCATGCTATTGAGCTCTCACAAGCCGAAAAACACTTTGCCACAATCGTATCGAAATATACAATCGCTCTATTGGCGCAAAAAATAGAAATTCTATTGATTTATTAAATATTATCGCTAGTCGCGACTTGATATTTAAATTAAGAATATTCCTCTACTGCCGTGATTTTTTGTACTCGAAAAAAAATCCCTAACTCTTAGAGAGCATTTTTCCTTCAAGCGATTACAAACTAATATCTTACGATCCAATTGACTCAAGAATTGAAGCCCCACTGCTGTCACGTACAAAGTTTTCTTACATAAATTTTCAGTACTTCATATTACGACCCACGTCGACATCGGAAATCGATTACCCCGGACTACGAAACTTGCGCAAGTCACGTAATACTTAAACTGTTAGCAATTAGTGAATCCAAAGGGTATGAATTTCCAACCACCCGAGGTTATGAAGGACAAGTATGAATGACTTGGAGATTCCACATTGGATTCTCAGCGATTCTACCCAACCCACTTCACCCTCCACTGAACCTCCATTATACCCAGGAGAATTTCGACGGTCCACCTCTGCATTCGAATGCTCATCATTGTCGTCCGAAATAGTGGGAATTGTTGGGAGTACCCGTGCGGTGGTGTATCTCTTCGGCAACAACGCCACTGAGTCAGTTGCTTTACACGTTACACCGGAGACTGCCAAGCCAACATACTCACGAAAACATTGTTATGGCTAACCTCGTCCGTTGATACTACAGACAATGGTTTAGCTTATACTGCGTCTTGGGTACGTGTGTTGTTGTTCAATTAATTTGAATTTCCGGAGGTGTACTGTTTGCAACTAATTATTTTGGTGTTGGGTGAATCGCCATTGGAACGCCAATGTAATTAGTAATTAGTGGTATTAGATCAAATTGGGGTCTGGAGAGCAGAAGCAAAAGTTCATGCAATTCAGAGGAATAAATTGGGAGTACGACCGAGTCAAGGGCTCGTTTGGTTTCGTCTCGTTAGAGACGATCGCTGTTAACAAAATTCTCGGTATTTTTTATCGATCTATTCCCCTTCGATGGTATCAAAATACCTGCATGATAAATTTCAAATAAATATCAATGTTTGGTCGCGAATGATGATTTATAATTCCAATGACCGCTGTAATTTCTCCGTGGGTTTTCCCCAGCTTCACTAGAAATTTTCTCATCCCTGTCGTACTCAATTACCCGCGTTCAAGTCATAAATTAGCCAAAAATTCGTGTCTTCACACGTTTATCAACTCCTTTACATAAAAAGATATTTTTCCGGACATTTTCTCCATGAGGACACAACATGAAAACCATAAGCTCTCCTAAGAGCTCTAGCTGACCCTCACATATTTATTTTTACTTCCCCGGTTGGCAATAAACAACCCAATGCATTCTGGGCCTGCTTCACAGACCTCCAAGTATTTTTCCGTCTATGAAGAAATTTTCACCAACCAGAAAATTTTATGCCCTCTCTTCACAGAGATACACTCCTTCTTTTCTCTCTTCAATCTATGAACTTTCATCACATGAAATTTAAGAGAAATAATAAGAAGTACTTAAAAAGATTCTAATGAGAAAAAATCAAGACATAACTCTCTGTTCCGATCTCGTCTCCAAATTAAATTGATCCGATTTTTATACAAAGTTAAATTAAAAATAATAATTTTTGTAGTCTTTAGTTTTTCATACCTCATCTTGTGAATTAATTTATCAACATATCCTTTAGTGATAGACTTCGTTCTGTGAACTTTGTGAAATACTTTCTCAATATTTTGTTCCTTATTGTCAATAATATACATGTTCTAGTGAATTGTGGCTAATCATTGCACTCTCGTTCCTTCATTTTTGAATTCCGTTGCTCTCATGATACACGTCGTTTGCAACAGTACAGGAGTGAATTTTCGACGTATTAAGGAATATACCTGGTCCTTACAACCCCAGGAAAGGATCAATAGAAGACGTCGTTGACTAGGGCGTCGTATCCTCCGTACGATCAAACTTGAAACATCAAAAATTGAATCATCCTTCGTTGATTTCCTATTTACTTTCATAAAATTTTAATTTTAATTTCTTGAAAATATCTATATAATATATATAATATGTTTTACAAATTGCATTATATTGCATTTTTTAATTTTATATTCTAAAGAATATTCGCATTCCAATATATAATCAGAATTAGGTTCAAAATGAGTAAGATATGGATACATTTCACTCTCTAATTGTTGAATTACTGATAAATTTTGAATGATAATTCGAGGAAAGCTAGTGCAACTTCTGAAATTGCGATAGGTTTTTTCACACTAGAAGGTGAAAGTTTCTTCATGGGATATCTATCATCTTTACTGAAAGGAGTATAAACTTTATTGTTGCGTAGTTGGGATACAACAGGACAAATAACGACGATTTCTTGGATCCATCGTATAGATGTTAAAAAAATTTCAAGCTTCTGAAATGTTCAGTTCATTACTGCCATTATTCAGTTGTGATATCGTCTCGAATTGATTTGATTTGGTGATTTCTGCATAACCGAAGACTCATTGAATAACCTGTATCTATTTCTACTAATATCAGATCAATTAAATACGTGAATATTAACTTTTTTATTTTGAGAAAGAGACATGATAATTTTGAATTATCATGTGAGAATATGGTGTCAAAGATTCAGAAGTTCACGGGAAAACTTGTGGAATAATCTCGGAAATAACTCCGGAAATATATTCCTCCATACTAAAAAATTAAGCCATCTTCATTATTGATTTTTCATTGGACAAAGTTTTTTATGGGCCACATCTTCAGTGAAAGCAGTGTAAACTTTATAGTTTCGTTATTGGGATACCATCGAACAAGTAATAAAAATTTCCTGAGCCAATGGTAGACATGTCGCAGAACTTTCAGCGAAGAATTAACACCGATTTCATCATCACTTTCATTCTCCAGATAATATCAGTAAGAAGTTAAGGATCCATTTTTCAAATAAACGGACATTTTCTTAAAACTGAAGTTTCTTTTCACTACGCAGTTTTGAATTTTCTAAGGCACTACTTGTCAAGTTTGAATTGTCAATTTTGAACATCATATGAGATCCTCAAGCTCAACTCAATAGTTTTTATGGCACCCCAAGGTTTTCGAGATTTGAAATTCTTCATCACTATTATCATCGTTCAATCTTATGCTCCCCAGGGTGTGCAATCTCAATTATTTTCGTTCCCAGCAAGTTAATTCGTTCTCTATGTCCAAGAGGCTAAATAAATAACCATCTCTATCATCCCCCCCATCGGGATTCCGGAAGCATCTCCCTGGCAGTGAACTAGCAAAGCCACCCCTAGGGGTCGTATCCAAGGTCTATTAACAAGATCCACCTAGGCTGTCTTATTCCCGCACTATAACTACCAAACGTAGGAAAGTTTGTTAGTCAATCTGGGCTCTGGGCTGCTAGACTTCAATGTTTCAGTGTCCCAGGGTCACAATTAAACCAACACTGCATAATCTGAGATTGTGACGTGATCCTCGGGGACTCTTTTGTATCGTCCTTCCGTTGATAGAGCCACGTTAATGATAATCGCGTTGACTGTTTAGCCCCGATGTGCAATAATGTGGAAGTGGGCGCATTAAATTGTGGACTCGTTGCCTGGTGGCCCTCAAGAAATCCACGATGAGCTTACTAATCGACCTTAATACCGGTAGTTTCAAACTTTTTTTTATCTGATCTCATTGCTTCCCTGTTGGAGTATTAACTTTCCATGATAAGGAGTGGAAAAATATTTAGGGAGCTATCTCATGTTAGTATATTACATTTTATTCGGAGTTTGTTGGGAACTTATTAAACGAGAATAGAATCGTTGGAAAGCTCCTCGAAGAGCAAAAAGTAATAAAACGTCCTGTGTTGGAAATATTTTTATTTATACACGTCTCAAGCTGCATTACAATTATCTTGGATGGATTAATGTATTGATAAAGTAGTGACTTCATATACAGATGAACAGGATGCAAATCCTCCTGAATCATCTTGTATCTGGATATAATTAATGCAGATATAATCAATATCTTTCTCAAAATACGTTGAGCACTTTTATTCTAATTTGCGGTGATGAAATATCTTCATAAAAAAAAACCTATTATAAAGATTGAACCTATCCTTTTCGAATTATATTCAGAGTTATGAGCTACGTGAGGTAGATTAACATTGCTCACCCGGATTAGTGTAAAGACAACGTGTTTGCTTAGTATGCAGGTGATCTAGGTTCAAATCCTGCTACAGCAGTCGGTTTTTCGACCGACACTACATTGAATCAGTAGATGGTTTTTCTGATATAAAAGCCTGCCGACATTTCAGCCACATATCTTTCACTTCGTTTTCCTACAATTGAGAGGAATTATTTTTTTAAAACACAATTAAATGCATTATTCGTAGTGCAAACGCATTGAATTCAACAATTCATTTTCCATTTTCCATTTTAATCTATTGGTCGAATTAAGGAAAATGTGTTCGACTCACATGCCAATAACTGCAATTCAAGTTCCACAGGAACAATTTTTTTTGCAAACATTTTGCGACTGTAAAAAATTAATTGAGTTTATCTTCAAGTGTACACAAGTATTTGGGATTTTTCCTAAAAGCCTCTTGTGATTGGCATTATATTATATTGTCGATGGAAGTTTCTCTTTGTATTCTGTAATTTATCAAGGTCAAGGTTCGAATCCCACTGAGGTGCTCGATTTTTTTTCATGCATTAAATTACGTATCGCCATCTGTCAAGTTAAAATAAAATGATTTTTGATTGAGGTCATAAATGAATTGATGACCACAAGTTGACACGCATCCAATCCAAATGACTTAATTTGTCCTGTCAAGGTTTACCCGTCAAATCAACAACAGTCTGCGGCTGTTAGGCTCTCAGACAGATTACAAGAACTTAGCAATCGAGTCTATCACAGCTCCACTGACATAAGAAGAGCAATGGTAATGACAATCGTTCCACTGAGATAGCACAATTTCACAATTTTCGACTAACGTCATAATTAAATGCATTACCGGAGGGAAACCTAATTAACTTCAAATGAATTTATTAAATCAGCTAAAATGAATTACTCGCGCAGAAAGAAAACCCGATGCAACCGAGTTTTTCCACAACAAAAACTCGTTGTTCCCTTGTTAGCCATATTCACTCAGTTCAAATGAATAATTTTTCCGTATACAATCAACCCCTCTCATTCAACTGCCATTATTCCTGCTATTATCCATCCAATTATCTGATATTCAAGCACCGAAAAAACATGTGCACCACTGAATTCCAAATCATCTCGATTCAAAACAAAAACAAGTAGCCCAGACAGGTAACCGGATTATCCCAGCACGGATGAAGGTATAAACGTGGGATGCGGGCATTAGCCAACTTCGCTGGAAGGAAAACACGAAAGATGAGAGGAGGGCGTTGAGGGAAACAAAGCATACGCACATGTATGCTCCACTTGAAGCCCCACAACATAGACATGCTGCCTGATATGTGCGAACGTTGATCTCGTTACCGTTGCCCATACACGAAAAAAGGGGCACTCCGGCCTCTAGTGCGAAAGCTCCCTGAGTAATTTTGTTTGTCCTCTTTCTGTTTACGCTCAACAGGGTTGGTTAGATCTCGAAGATCGATACATGTAATGCCTCGCTACTGGCTGCTAAACCGGAAATTATTCTAAGCTCGGTGCTGCCTCGCTGTGCCTGCCCTTCGCTCTTCCTTTCTACTGATTTTCTCCCCCTTTTTCGAGTTAGCGCCTGAGGGGTTTTACCGCTAACCGTGGAACGTAGGATGTTCGACGCATTTTACTAGGTTTTATGGTGTTGTTTTGGTGGGAGACTTGAGGAATTATTTCTTGAGGATATTATTTTGTTGCTGAGTCCGAGAAAATAGGTTTTTAACGTCCCTTTAGTTGCTGTTGCGGTTGACTAGAGATCCTAAGCTAAGCCAGTCGATCGATGCATCGAGTTGTGCAATTTGTCGATTAGCATTCGGGTGTATTTCGATTTAAATTACAGTCGACACGATCGGAGATAAATGGACCACATACTGAGTCAAATACAGGAAAATTTTAAATGGGATCAACTACAAGTATCACTCGATTGTTTTAATTACAATGGGAAAACTATTCTAGAACAATAAATCAAGTTCTTGATTAAGACGATTCTCTTATTAAAAATGAGAAAACTTTTCTAAAACGATAAATAAATTGATCGCAAAGGGTATTCCATAATCGAAAGTCTCTTGTAATCGATTCCGCAAGCGGTCGATTCATTTGGGATTCTACCAATTGAAAGTCAAATCGTAATCCACTCAAATGCTAATCGATAAACTGAGCAGCTCGAGTCCTCAATCGATAGTCGACCGAATTCCAAACTGGAGATCCGCCAGAGTATTTGTTAATTAGACTGTTAGCTTACCATTTTTTCCGTACTCCCGATAAAACAATTTGAAAGCTATCCATTAGTTATTATTTCGGGTTATTTCATTGATCATTTGATTTTCATTTGCATGTACAATATGACATTATCGAGCTATAATAGTATATTACGCATAAGTTTCATACAATATTTTATGTCATTGTGCCCGTAATCCGCGATTTAACCGAGTGAAGAGAGGTTAGAATCGCGTGATTACGGCATAAATGATCATTTTATTTCGTGGGTAGATTTAACTGGATATGAAGGGGAGTGAGGAAGGACAGATCATCAATATTCTTGTTTCACAGACATCTCAGAGGGTGCCGATAGCGAAGTTGATTCAAGGGAGAAAAAATTCTGCGATTGCATATTTTCTTAAAAAGTTACTGATTAAATTCTGCGGTAATGATGAAACAATACTGCCACCAAACGTTTAAAGTATTTTCAGGTGAATGCCATTTTATACTCACAGTATGAACGTAAAGATTTTTCAATCAAGGGACATTGATCGCGGTAGTCAATTAAAGTGAGTAAGTATATATGAGGCTTCGGCTCGTGATATAAACCTCCCACTCGCCAAAAACCACTTTTTTTCACTTGTTACGAAATATACTATTATGAGCGAAGCGAGACTAAAAAATGAAGCCTGACTCGTTATAATCGTATCATCTGATCCATAAATACCGTCGACTGAAGGCAACTCGCTCTATTCCAATATTGGCATCTTCTCAATTCATCCTGCTTATTTCTGTGCAGCATCTTGCACTACATACTCTTCTGAGAAATGAGATTTCTTTGTGAAAAATAATCAGAGGATATAAACTAGGTTTTCCTTCACTCGCCATTATTTTTTTTGTCATTCCTATTGGATGGTATTGCAGAATGCCAGTATTGATTCAGTGATTTCGCAGATGCCTTTAATTTCGCTCTTAATAATAGACTGCAGCCCACCTGGCTCTAGTCTCGTGGGCAATGAATCGAATACAAATTACTGGGCAAAAGAATTCTCTCTCTTTTGTTCCTACTTTTCTATCTCCCCGGTAGTCTTCTTATCAGTCTCCGGTTCCAATCACGTATTGTTTGTTCAGCGCTCTCCATCATCCAATCTTCACCTTCAATTTCTGAAGATGAAAAACTAAAGTGGAAATTGTTCTTCGATAATTATGCGGAAAGGAAACCTCATCAATGCGCCCGGCAATCTTGGGATTATTAATGGCCCCTTCAATTTCAGGTGAACCATCAAATGCATTTGAGAAGTTTGTCAGCCGTTCGTTAGATCGATAGTTCAGCGAATCTTAGTTTATGCTAACCAATTTCGTGAAAGAGAACATGGTATTAACCTCAAACATCCAACTCAAACTCATCGCAACCCCTCCGGCTATCGGAATTCTCCGTTCGAGCGAATTTCTACATTCAATCTCGTATCACATAGTTAAATGTGCCCAAGTTTTCTCGGTACCTCCTCGGCGATATCATCAATGGCTGCGGTCTCAATTACTCATGTCACCCGTCAGCGTCTGATTCAATTGATCCTATCGAGGGTGAGGTGGACGTCAAATCTGTGATTGCGGACATTTGAAAGTTTCGGTGGTAAATTTCATGCGAGTTGAGTAAGGATAAGATTAATTAAATCTGAATGCATATGAGGTATTCCCCATCGAATGAGTTATTCCGTAAAACTCGACGTCTCGCTAAACCTTGGGAGTTTTTTTACTTTCAAATTGGTCGCCTGTTTCGCGTGGCCAGAATATTAATTTTTGTTTTAAAAACTTTTGTTTAAGCGTCAGTATTTTTTGTCAGTCTAACTTAAACTTAGACATTGGTCGGTACACGTAAAATCCTATAATTTGAAGTTGACGATGGGTAGAAAAGATCAGTTAGAAATATTTTTATTTCACATTAATTTGGTAAAAATTTAATTATTTTTTCATCACGCTGTGTCGGAAAAGGAACTTTTCAGTCACTCTCCGCTTCGCGTCGAGTGACTAAAAAGTGCTTTTTCGACACATTGAGATGAAATAGTATATTTTGTAACAAGTGAAAAAAAATGGTTTTTGGCGAGTGAGAGGTTTATATCACGAGCCGAAGGCGAGTGATATAATCCCACGAGTCAAAAACCACTTTTTTGACGTGTTACGAACAATATTTTTCATCTCAATGTGTC
>JAPYZM010006690.1:0-14098 GCA_030522845.1 Psyttalia concolor | reverse complement strand
CTCTTTTGACATCGTTTATTCGTAGTATTAGTCTTCGTAAAACATAAAAATAAAAGTTTTAAATAAAAAATTAACTGCAGGCGTTGTGAGTTCCTCACAAGGTTAGAGATTTTATTCTCAACCCCCCTACCGAAAACCCCTACACCTAACTCAAGGCGGAGCTGATAAAACGCCTCAGCTCCTCCCAAGAGGAGAAGACGAGGAAACTCTTGGAGGGCGCGGAAATGGGAGACATGAGGTCGTCTCAATTTCTGCGCCACCTCTGCAACCTGGCAGGCGTCAACTTCTCAGAGGACACCTTAAGAACCCCTTGGACCACTCGCCTCCCCGCCGACGTCCAGGCATTGTTGGCCACGGAGCACGATGCGCCCATCGAGCGTGCAGCAGAGCTGGCTGACAAAACCATACAAATCCTCAAGCCGAGAATACACCAACCCACTCCCGTGATCGCCGAGACCTCCATCCACAACTTGGAAGCACTCCTTACCCTCAAGTTCTCCCAGTTGGCTCTCACCCTGGACGAGAAACTCAACTGAATGCGGGGGGAAATCGAATCCCGCAAACGTTCCAGTAGAGCCGATGGCAGACATCGAGGGGGAAACGGCATCAACGCCAGATGCTCCAGATCCAGGTCCAGCTCCAGACAGCGCCAGGCCGGCGTTGATGGACTCTGTTGGGACCACTGGAAGTTTGGCGCTAACGCCAGAAGCTGCGCACAATCGTGCAATTACACCGCGTCGGGAAACGGGAACAACGGTCACTAATGACGGCTAGTGACTCGCTACCTACGACCCGCCGCCTCTTCATCACGGACCAGGATACCAAGGTTCGCTTCCTGATCGACACCGGAGCTGACCTGTGCGTTTTCCCACGACGGTTAGTGCATGGGCCGCAACGGAAGTCCACGTACGAGCTCTCGGCGGCGAACGGTACCATCATCTCCACCTACGGCACCACCACCATCTCCCTCAACCTGAGACCTGGCGTTTCGTCACCGCTGACGTCTCCAAACTAATCAGTGGAGCAGACTTTCTGTACCACTACGGACTGATGATAGACATCCGCAACAGCAGACTCGTGGACTCCATAAGCGCGCTCACTTCAGTCGGCCAAGTCGAAGTAGTCGACTTACCGACTATCAAGACCGTGACAGCCACATCAGAGTACCACGAGCTCCTCCTGCAGTTCCCCAACCTCACAAGACCAGGCGGGACAGACAAGCCCCCACAACACAATACCAAGCACTACATCCAGACCACACCAGGACCTCCAGTCTCCAGCAAACCCAGACGAGTTGCTCCTGACCACCTCGCGGACGCCAAGAAGCAATTCCATACGATGATTCAACTTGGCACTGCTCGACCATCAAAAAGCCCATGGTCTTCACCTTTACACTTGGCCACCAAGGAAAACGACGAATGGAGACCCTGTGGAGATTACCGTGCACTGAACGCACGCACAATCCCCGACCAATATCCAGTCCGTCACATCCACGACTTCTCGCAGATGCTTTGGGGTATGGAGATCTTCTTCACGATCGACATGGTCCGAGCGTATCACCAGATCCCAGTGGCTGAAGTGGGCATTGAGAAGTCCGCAATCACCACACCGTTCGGCATGTTCGAATTCCCCTACATGTCGTTCGGTCTCCGCAACGCAGCCCAGACCTTCCAGCGCTTTACTGACGAGGTACTGCGGGGCCTCGGGTTCTGCTGCGCGTACATCGATGACATCCTGATAGCCTCGGAGTCCCCAGAGCAGCGCCTCCAACACCTGAGGATCCTCTTCGATCGTCTCCAGGCCTACGGACTCCTCATCAACCCCCAGAAGTGCGTCCTTGGTCAACCAGGGGTAGAGTTCTTGGAATACCTGTTGTCCAAGGAGGGCGTTCGACCGCTCCCCAAGAAGGTCCAAGCCATCCTGGACTACCCTGAGCCACAGACCACCAACCAGCTACGCCAGTTCTTGGGTATGTTGAATTTTTATCGGAGATTCATACCCAAGGCTGCCAAGGACCAGGGACCCCTCAAGGGACATCTAGAGGGGAATGTCAAGGGCAACGCACCCATCAACTGGACCACTGACGCCACCAAAGCCTTCGCCTTCTGCAAAGCCAGACTCGCCAATGCAACATTTCTCGCTCATCCTAAACCCGACCCCACACTAACTCTCATCTGCGACGCTTCGGACTACACCGTTGGCGCAGCTCTGCACCAGGATATCTACGGGAATGTGGAGCCGCTAGCTTTCTTTTCCAAGAAGCTCAGCCCAGCACAGAGAGGCTGGAGTGCCTGCGACCGTGAACTCCTGCCTATCTACCTCTCCATTAAACACTTTAGGCACATGGTAGAGGCCAGGACGTTCACCATCTATACGGACCACAAGTCCATCATCTTCGCCTTCCGCCAGAAGCCAGAGAAAGCAACGCCGAGGCAAGTCCGATATCTGGACTTCATTGGACAGTTCTCCACATACATTCGACACGTCTCCGGCAAGGACAACGTCGTCGCCGACGCATTTTCTCGCATTGAGGAAGTCGCGCAGCCCCTCGATTACTTGGCTGTGGCGGAATCTCAAGAGGGTGATGAGGAGCTGAGGACATTGTTACGCACCGGGTCTGGGTTACAACTCAAGCAAGTCCAGATCCCAAGAACCGGCGTAACTGACCTCTGTGACACATCAACCCCATCACCAAGGCCATATCTCACACCACTATTCCAAAGAGCAGCCTTCAACACCATCCACCAGTTGGCTCATCCAGGAATCAACGCATCAGTCAAGCTCACCACTCAACGATTCATGTGGCCGTCTATCAAGGCAAACTGTAGGGGAAAAATAGAATAATATTCTTGGGGAAAAATAGAATAATATTGGCTCAAAAAGTTTTCAACTTTCGGCATTGTGCAAAGTCGACTACGAATTTAATTTAACAAAATGATACGAAAAAACACCAAAAACCCATCAAAACCAAAATTTTTCTGCAACTTTTTATGCTCATTTTTTTTTATTTCACTTTTTCTATTTCTTTTTTTCATATTTTTTATTTTTTTGTTCTAATGGCTTTTAAAAATTTTGTTTTAAATTGGTCATTTTTTTAAATTTACGGTTCTTTATTTCTTTCTTAGTTGTTAAAAATTTTTGTTTTTCTCTGTTTTTTGTTTCATTTTTTTTGGTGTCGCGAAATTTCTTGCCATTAAGAATCATTCGAATTGTTAAATAATGTTGATCTATGAATACCAACAGTTTTAAACAAATTTTTATTCTCATTTTTTTTCTTCCCCTTTTATTAATTTTCGAGTTTTAATTCTTGAGTTTTTAATTTTTTATTTTTTGATTCTGAATTTTGAATTTGAATTTTTGATTTGAATTTCGTTATTGCCTCTTGAATGGTCAATTTTTAATTTTCAACTATGAAAATCGATTCCAAATTTTATAGTTTTCATTTTTCATCTTTTAGCTTTTCTCTTACTTCTTATTTTGAATTTTACCGCACGTATCACGCAGTCGCTTTGATGAAAAATCGCCCGAGCCATATGATTGCCGACCAACCATGAGAGTCGCACTCAACAACTTAACACGCGATTCGATTAATCGAATGGAAAATATCGATTATCTCCATGAATCCGCAGTGTTCGATTGATTTTCAATCTCTTTTATATTCTTCCATTACTTCGGCGATGTCGAGGTGTATTTTCACGTATCCACAATCGTGTTTTATATATTCCTCTTCGTCTGAGTCTATTACATTTACCGGGGTATCAAATTTCACTCCAAACTTAATTTTTCTCATAATGTCGACTGCAATGATAATGTCGATAGGCAATTCCTCCATCACATAGAATTTAAACACGTCTTCTTGACCATTTATTCGAGCCTTCAGATTAACTTTTCCTTGGAGTGTAATACTTCTTCCATCGGCTACAGCTACGAAGTGATTCGTTTTGGTTATCGGAATGTCGAAATTTCGCGCATGGATTTGATCCCAAATGGGGCCTCCAATGTACGATTTGACCGAACCGGTATCTATTAATGTGTGGTATAAGTATTCGTCAATATCCATATCGACGTAAATTTGATCGTCCATGCATTTCAAATACATATTGTTTGCGCTACAACTCGGCATTGGTTCCGTATTTCGCTGGGTATTCGCTGAAACCGTTCGATTGCCGATTTTGGGTGCTGTTGGGATTGTTGAAACCGTTGCAGGTACTATTGGAGCAGGATTCACGTTCTGGGGTGGCCTGTTCGAGCCATTGGAGTTTCGAGAAGGTACTGCATCGACAGGCCTTGATGATGTGCTCTGCTTCTCGGCCAGTTTCTGGATGAGCCATTCAGATTTGGCGCATTTACATTCGCGGGTCCAAACATCTATTTGTCCACACCACGAATAAAATTTAACCCTTTTATTCCGGCAATTATTAGTCCGGTGGCCCTTTTTGTCGACATTTGATTGATTTCCAACAGCAATTCTGCCGGTCTTTCTGCCTTTGAATGCCCGAAATTCTCCCTTGTTTTATTAGGATCTTTATCTTTCCTGTTTCCTGTCGTAGTCTCTGTGGTACAGTGATTCTCGTCGCGTAGTCCCAAAACGTTCACCTCAAATTCATCGGCAAACATTACTAATCATTTACCGTGTGAATTTCTCGTCTTTTAATCGATGACTTGTCATATGTACTTCTGTAATATGTTCCTTGACAGGCCAATGACCATGTCTTCTTATCAGGGTCTGTATTTCGGTGATATACAATCGCATTTTATCATTTGCTTGCTGCATACGAACATGGAGTTTATCTTCAATTGGATATTCGTCGTCTTTTGGTAAATAAAATGCTTTTAAATCTCGCAAAAAATATCCACAAGTTTCCCAAGATTTCAAATTATTTCTATACCACCTAAGTACTTGATATTGCAAAACTGGCGGTGCATACTTCAAATGCTCAATCTCCGATATTTGAGATACGAATCGAATTCCGGGGTGCGTCGCTTGATATATTTTTTTCTTCTTCCTGATCATTCATTTCTTGAACTCTAAGTAATGGGGCGCGTAGATTTTCTGACGATACGACCGTTGTATCCTCCATTCGGGTATCGTCATGCATGGGTATCGTTTGTTGACTATTGATCAGATCGTTTTCTTCTCGAGTGTGTACAGTATTTTGTGATTTGTTTTTATTCCTTCTGGCTGTTGGACTATTTAGCCTACTAGATATTCTGTGCTGTGTGCGAGTGGGAGTACTGCTTGTTGTGTGTCAAACGTAGCTCTCAGTCTCGTTCTGAGTTCTTCAACTGATCGGTCGCCAAGGTGAGGATTTACTATTGGTTCAAGCTTGTTCCAACCTTGGGCCAATACTAGGCTAGTTTGGTTCGAGCTTGTCCGCACAGCTTGAACCAACCTTGGTTAATGCTTGATATGTAAGGCTAATTCAAGCTTGGGCGCCAAGCTTGTTCCATTCTTGCAGATCAACCTCGGTGTAAGCTTGGAAACCAAACTTGATTTATGCTTAGAGATATATCTCGATCTTAGCTGAGAAACCAAGCTTGATGCGTGCTTGGAGATCAATCTCAATCCAAACTTGGTGGCTCACTTGAACCAACCTTGGTTAATGCTTGATTTGTAAGGTCGTTCAGGCTTGGCGGCCAAGCTTGTTCCATGCTTGAAGATCAAGCTCAATCGAAGATTGGAAACCAATCTTGGAACAATCTTGGTCATTGCTTGATTTGTAATACTAGTTCAAGATCGGAGACCGAGATTGATCCAAGCTGTTAATCATATTGGCTTCCGGATGGATGCCGCTTGCATCATCAGGGCTAGGCTGCTCCGATACTGAGTAGCCTGAGTAAAAGTAGGTCCTTAAGTACCTGTGTCCTGACTTCCCCTTCCCTGAATCCCGTTAGTGGGAGGGGGACAATTGACAATGGCCGCGAAAGCCTTAAACTTAAGATTGATCCAAGCTTGATATCAAAGCTCGAATCAATTTTTTTTTTCAATATCGATGGGTGAAGGACGAATAATGAGACTACTTGTCTGGAAATTATTTTATCATAAATCTGAAAAGTTGAAACCGTTGAAATAGGTTTGTACATTGTCAATAATGTAAAAGAGAGAAGATTGGAAGAGCGAATAACTTGCTATGTAAAAAAAAAAGAACGAAAAGAAAATCCAAAATCCAACGTTGAATAGCTCCATATGTTATTAATTAATTATTATTTGCTTGCGAGTTATTTGATTGAGCTCTTTTGCGTTCAGCGACTCCACCTTCCCGATCACGCCAGAGTGACAAGAACATCCCTGCTGCCGGTGAAATTTTCAATTTCTCTGCGTCGGTTTCATATTTGTGCTCTAGCACATCTGTAGAAAAAACATTTAATTCGAACAGTTAATTTTTTTTCAACGGAAATCAATGAATTGATTTCATTAATTCTTCTTCACCTCACCTTTCATGCATGCAAACGACAATGTGGCACTGAAGGCTCTTTTCGACACGCCTTTGACTTTAAGACCCTTTCCGGAGTAATATTGCTGAACATCCTTCTTAATCAGATCATCCGTAATTGCATTCACGCTTTTCTCACTCTCTTTTGTTCCCTTCGCTGAGGCCTTCATGATTCTTTTCTGAAAGACATAGGCCGACAGAGTTATTAAATATATTGGCAATATAAATTGTGATAGGTCGAAATAATTTAGTCATTATATAGAAGGAATTAAACAAGCCAAAGTCAATTAGAGAAGAAGTTTATGTATCTTCATTGTAAATCTATCTTCTTAGAATTTCTCAACAAAAAACATCGCCCACTCTAGAAATGAATGAACAAGAACAACTAAATACTCAATCTCTCTTCCACTGTTCAATTATCTTGACAGCGTGTGATTTAAAAAATTGATAAACTAACACTTCTTCTGATCGTTAACAAATAACAGGATGTTTTTAGAAATCCCGCACATCAACCACAAATTAACTATGTGGCTTCGGAAAGCTCTCGAATAATCGACTTCCCCGGGAATTGCTTGACCCGTCCAAGCTATGAGCGCTCCATGTTAGATGGGGTGGGCATTCACTCGGCTGGTGGTCCGGAGGGGTTGTTCGGACCTGCCAGTGGCGACGTTTGAATCGGCGCGCTCCAGGAAAAGCTAATGTCCGGGGTATCCACACTATGGACGGCGGCAGCACGTCCCGGCGCACAGCGCCCCACCCCGCCGTGAGTCGAGGGTGGGGATGAGCGCCTCAAAGGCCCGCACGTCCCACTCACTCGGGCAGTGCCGCTTCGGCTGGCACTCCGGGCAGTTCGCTGCCCGCCCTCTCGAGTCCCCTTGGGTGGACTCCCAATGCCCCGCATTGGTACCACGCTCTCTAGGTTGGGACTGCTTCTAGTGGTCCGCCTCCCGAGAAGGTACCGGGGGGGTCAGCTATATAGTTCCCCCTGGTAGTCCCCGCGAGGTGTAGCCACTGGTAGGTGTGCTCCCGGTGACGATGTCCGTGAGAGCGTAATCTTTGTCCCGGACTCTTACACGCGGTTGTTATCGCTGTCCCGTAGTGTTCACGTACAGCTTCGTAAAACGCTTTCTCGTGAGGCTAGAGTTTTGGCTAAATTCGCGTGCCCGTGCACCCTGACCCTCTTTCCACGACCTAGCATCCTGAGCGACCCGAGCCTTCCCGCTTCCGTTCCTCTTGTCATCGGCTTATGGACTCTCGCGGGTAGTATCTCTCTTTTGGCGATAGCGGATTACCGCAGGTTTTTGGATTTTTGGGAATGTTTGGAAATTGTGTTGTTGCGAGGACGAGTCCCAACCCCACTCGTTCTGTCTTTTCATGCTCTTGTTTTTCGGATATTTTTGGGAATTCTTGGTCTAATAAGGTTTGACCGACGACATTCTCAGCGTTTAATCCTTAATTTGAAGAAATTGAATAAATCTATAGAAACCGATCATTTTAAATTAGAAGAAGATAACATTGTCAAATGCTTAATATCTTTTACTAGTTACATGGCTTCTCTGGAACTTCAGGGCGCGTATTATGTGATTCCAGTGAAACCATCACACCGAAATTCTTGAGATTTATTTTCCAGGGGAGATTATATGAATTCACTTGTATGCCATTTGGCTTACGTACAGCGCCATATACACGTACGAAAATTATGAAACCAGTGGTCTCCCATTGACGTTCTCTGGGTTACATGTCAGTCATTTATTTCGGTGACATTTTGCTCCTTGGTACATCCTTCGAGGTTTGTCAGGAAAATATCCAAGTTACTTGTTCACTACTTAAAAAATTGGGTTTTTTGATAAATGAACGAAAGAGTCAAGAAGAGCCCTCAACTCGTATATAATTTCTGGGCAATATTTATGACTCCAAAAGGGTGACTATAGAACTCCCTGATGATAAAAGAGTCAAGTAAAATAAAACTGAAAAATTTCACGGATTGAATAAAAAATTCGACTGTTTGCATCCTTTGTCGGAATACTGGGGTCTTGCTGCATAACTTTGATGCATGGGAGAGTGTACATGAGACAAATGGAACGAGAAAGACTTCTGGCGCTGAAACGTTCCAATGACAATTTTGAGGCGACGTTCCCAGGTTGGGGGGCCGTTTGCAACGTCAATCGAACTCATGGTCATTGGGACCAAATTGAACGTCGTGAAAATATTAATTATCTTGAGTCAATGGCCGCTTGGTTTGGCCTCAGATGTTTTGATAACAACGTGGAAGACTGCGATATTTTAGTGAGAATTAACAACACCACAACGATTGCATATTCTCAATAAAAAAAGCAGGTATGCAATCTCCACGTCTGGGCACACTAGCTTAAAAAGTGTAGCAGTGGTGTGAATCGAGGAACATCTGAAGTTCTGCTGGCTATATTCGTTCAGAAGATAATGTAGACGCCGATTTCGGGCCCAGAAGACTGGAACCCGAAACGGAGTATGCGTTGTTAAAATAACAAGCATTTCAAAAAATAGTTTCTTATTTTAAGGAGACCTGAAATTGACCTTTTTGCGACAAGAATAAATACAAAATGTCGCAAATATATGTCTTGAAAAAAAAAACACCTAGGGGCAATGGAAATTGACGCATTCACAACTAATTGGAGATGTTATTTTTTTACGCATTGCCTTCTTTCTCAATAATTTTGCGAGTTTTAGATAAAACTAAAATTCAGGGAAGCAGGGGAATTTTGGTAATTCCATATTGGACAGTACCAGCTTGGTTCCCAATGTTCACAGCAATGCTTGAGTCTTCTCTAATTTATTTTAAATTTGATATAAATTTATTGCAATGTTTTGACAAGGCACAGCACCCATTGTGGAAAAGGATTACCCTGGCTGCAGGAATTGTCTCCACCAAGCATTTGCACTAAAATCAATACCTGAAGATTAAATTAAAATAATGATCGTTTCGCCGAGCGACGCCTCGATTAAGCAATATGATGTGGCATTAAAAAAGTGGTGGAGATTCTGCCTGGAGAAACACTGTCGTCTGTTTAATACTACAGTATCTAACGTTTTAGAGTGTTTGACTAATGAACTCAAGCGGGGAGCGTCGGGACACGGGACGTTGAATTGTCTTTGATCGGGCATTGCATCATTGCACAGTCCTCAAGTAGGGAAAAATCCCCAGATTAACAGATTTCTCGACGGTGTTTGGAAATTAAATGCTTCCACCCCGAAGTATGATCAGACTTTGCCCCGAAAATTAGTTTTAGAATATTTTGTCAGCTTAGGATGTAATAATGATCTATCATTGCAAATGTTATCGAAGAAACTCGTTACATTGTTAGCTTTGGTTACGGGTCAGAGAATGCAAGCGCTTTCCTTGATAGATTTACAAAACAAATTTAAAATTTGTTCAAATAATTACAACGTCAAAGGCCAGAAAACAACCAAACCTTACGCTCCCCTATTTTGAGGAGGATTCTTCAATTTGTCCGTCAACTGCATTAGATATCTATCTAGAAAAGACGAGGAATATTCGGGATCAAGAAATTAAAGACATCAAGAAACTTTATTTCATTTAGGAAGCCACAGAAGGCGGTCAGTTCTGAGACCCTTAGCAGATGGATTAAAGTAGTTTTGGACGATAGTAGAATAGATACTTCGATTTTCAGTGCATATAGCATACGACATGGGTCAACGTCAGCGGCCAAACGACACGGCGTTAATGTTAACGTAATTCGTAAAGCAGTTGGTTGGACAGCAAATTCGCAGACCTTTACAAGATTCTATAATCGCCCTATCGTAGACAATAGTACATCATTTGCCATGGCGATTTTAGATTCAGTCTAAGTAAATATCGGTACCAGATAAATATAAGGAATTTGTTTTGTTGATTAAAAAAGTCTGTATTTTGTTTAAAAAAATGCATGTGTGTTTGTTGCTGAATATGTTTGTGTGTATTTCTTCCGCAAAAATTTTTTTAACAGCGACCTATGGATCTCGAAGAAGAGGCGCAAAATACAATTGTATGACTAAACCAACTTACCTGTAAGTGAAATCCTGTCATAATTGTATGAGGAGCCTCTTCCGAAGAGATCCATCCCGCCTATTTATGTTATTCCCATTGCTCTTGCCTTTAAAGTAAGCGGCCCGATAAAAATTTTTTATGGTAACTTCCCTTTGAAATCCAATGGGTAACACACAGCAGGCCTAGCGGCCATATCCCAAAAATTTTTGGATGCTTTGCAACTGTGGCAACATCGGTATGTCAGAAACGGTACTACCTATGGATTTCTTCAGAAGAGGCGCTTCATACAATTATGACAGAACTTCACTTACAGGCAAGTTCGTTTAGTCCTACAATTCTTCCTGTAGACGTGCTTTATTAGACTTATATTTCCAAAAAAAATTTTCGCGTTCGGATTTATTCATTTTTGTTAACTAATTATTTTCTTCGAGGTTTAACTAATACTTCTGGTTTTCAATTAATTTTTCGAGTCCCTGTTCGGGCACCAATTTCTGTGATGAACTTTCAATTAAGATTTTCTTGACTTATTTCTGTTGGTTCTCTTGCAGTATTTTTCCTTACTTCCAGACTAACGGAATGTCAGAAACCCTCGGAGATCCATTCATCTATTGTCTTAAAAGGTAAGGCCAGGGTAGAGGATTTCTCCGCTTCAATTTATAGTCCACAAAGAAAATTTTTCATTGAAACCAACAAAATTGTTTATTCCAAATAATACCAAACTTTACGATAACCACTAGTATGACTCAATTTCAATCGTTTCCCTTTATTTCTTCAGTTTATCGAGATATTTCTTTACCGATATATTTATTCGTGATTTCTTTGAAATGAGTGATGAAATGAGTGTATGGAGATGGAAAAAAAGATGAAGGAAAATCGGTGACAAATGGATGTATCGCGACGACGCATGAGTAATGAGTCCAATCGTATGCCCTCCAGTGTCAATCTACGTGGAAAAAATGTCTTTCTACCCAAAAAGTTTCGACTAGGACAGCGGTGCTGTCCCTGATCAGACTTGAATTCCTCGACCTGATGAGACTTTAATTCCTAGTTGACTCGACTATGAGAGACTAACCGTCCCTAAAAATCACGACAAGAAATTGTACCTGGTAAAATCTTACCTATTCGCAATCCACGAGACAGTGTATGACTAGCTTACGGGTTTGACCTCAACCGAAATCGTAAACGTCCGTACCTGGCCTAGCCAGCCATATCTCAAGACTTTGACTCGCGTATTCACTAGCGAGCGAGACTCGCGACCGTACGTAGCCTCACGGCGAACGAGGTAACTCATAAATTCAAAATCTGAGGTTCATTAATTCAGTCGTCTCTCTCTCCTTATTAAGTTCGAATACACTTCGCACTGATTTCACAGGAAAAAATATCTTGATAAAAAAAAATAACAATTTCTTTTTCATTGTGAGAAGCGTTTCCCACAGATCGAATCATCCCAAAAAATCCTAAAAATCCTCGGACCTTCAATATTAACCGAGAAAAGCGCGAAAAACCGAGGGATCGCATCTTAGAAAGGTCTATTCTCATGTATTTTGGGCTCGGGAATCCAATGCCGTTGTCCCCGAGTCCGTAGGTCGATTAGTTTTCGTTGTAAAACATTGCATCTGCGTCTTTTTTCAAAATTTGACGTTGTAGCGACCAGGCTAGTTATATTTGGCCCGGGCGGCGAACGATTTAGTTGTGTCGCAGAGTCACGTCTTGGACTTGCGTCCAACGGGCAGAGAGCGAATGGTACTCTTCAACCTGAAAAGGGAAAAGTATAGAGATCAGTCTGTGCGTATATACACGAAGGGAGCTAGCGCCAGTTGGTTCTCAATCCAGAGAATGAAGAGAACTAGGAAATACAAAGCGTATAACAATGTAACTACTAAGGTGTCACATAGGCTCAAAGCCAGTCGAGCGCGAATTGGTCGAGTCCGCATCGGGTGCGCACTTATATAGCCAATTCCTGGAGTGGGGGCAGCGCTGTGACGTAGCAGCGTGACGTAGCGCTGAGAAGTCCCCACTACGATACCGAAGCGTTGTCGCATGAAAGTGCGAGCTGGCGTCTCGGTAATGTAGCGATGGCTACATGACTCTGCTTGTTGGAGATTTTTTAACCAGAAAATTTGGTAGAGAAGGTAACTCTTTTTTTGGGGCAATAATCACAACAGGAGCCGCTTGACGACTAGTTGATGGTTGTGCGCCGCCAAGAACATCGTCTCCGTTTGCTCTTGCGTCATCGGCAAGCAAGAAAGCAGGTCCAACCGATCTAAAGATATTAGGGTATCTTTGAGAGGGACACCTCTTCTAACGGAGGGAATTGTTACGACAAAATGTTTATCGTGACGGCTGACGACAGGGAACGGTGCGTCATAAGGTGACTGGAGCACAAATCGGTTGTCTCGATCGTTCCGAACAAAGACATGAGTGCTCGGACATCGAAGCAGGGGTAAGCTAACGAAAATGCTTTTGGAGGCTCTTAAGTAGAGAACCAGCTGTCTGAGTTTTGTTGGACGGGGTGAGAAACTCACCAGGTAACCGAATACCCTCACCGTATGTCAACACAGCAGGCGTTGATTGAATGTCCTCTTTCCACACCGTTCGCAAACCGAGGAGTACGAGAGGCAGTGCATCGTACCACGAATCACCATGGCAGAGTAAGGCGGCTTTAAGTTGCCTGTGCAACCGCTGGACCAAGCCGTTTGCCTCGGGGTGGTACGGTGTGGTGAGCAGACGTTTGGAGCCGAGGAGTTCGGTTAGACATTGAAACACGTCTGAACGGAACTGTCCTCCACGATCTGTTGTTATCCTCAATGTGACGCCAAATCGTGCAATCAAGTGAAACAAGAGAACATGTGCTACGGTGTCCGTGGACGTCTCCTTCAGCGGAATCGTCTCCGGAAAACGTGTGAAACGATCCATGACCGTGAGACAATACCTGTGCTTCTTTGAAACGGGCAGGAGGACCAAATCTACATGAATGTGCTCGAACCTTTGTGAGGGAGAACGGAATTCACCGATTGGTGACGATGTATGCCTATGGACCTTGCTACTCTGCCATTTGGGGCAGTTCTTGCTCCAATTTGAAGAATCCTTGTTTATTGCCGGCCAAACATAGCGTTGAGCGACAAGCTTCCGTGAGCCATTCTGTCGAGGATGTGCCAATGAGTGAAGATAATCAAAAACCTGCTTCCTCAAAGAGGCTGGGACATAGGGTCGAATCGTACCTGTGGATATATCACAGGACAGGGAAGCGTCGTGCTCAAATAATTGCAACCGGCGCAGGTAAAGTGGGGTATCTCCACGTTGGAGAAGCTGCTGGAGTTCAGTGTTCTCACGCTGCGCACGTTCAATCTCAACCGGTGACACTGCATTGGAGAGAGCTTCCACTCGACAGAGCGTATCGGCGACAATGTTTTGATCGCTTTCGCCATGTCGAATGTCGGAAGTGAACTGTGCGATGAAATTGAGGTGTCGGAACCGCCACGGAGAAGCATGTTCTGGTTTCTGGTGGAAAGCATGGACTAGAGGCTTGTGGTCAGTGTACGTTGTAAGGGTATTTTCCCGGGTTTTGCACCCAGGAGAAATATCCCTACGTAGGAGTGCCTGCCTCTAACACTCGTGATTGGGCGCCAGTCGAACCTTT
>JAPYZM010006687.1:0-11647 GCA_030522845.1 Psyttalia concolor | reverse complement strand
CGCCGTCACTCAGTACAGGTGAAATACTGAGCATATCGTGAGCGGACTTCATTTCCGACTTGCAAAAATCATGCGCAGAGGTCGGAAATTAGGTTTGCTTATCATTTAATCATTATTTTTCTTGGAATTAGTCACGGGGATTCCGAGGTTACCAACTGTTACACCCGGACTTTTAAGCAATTTAACAGTTGCACAAAAATTGCAACAAGTTGTGCTAAAAAATTGCAACAAGTTGTGCTATTGTTGTTATCTGAATTTTTTCTTCAGTTATTTGTGGACTAGATATATTGAGAAGGAATTCCCACCTATCCAAAATCCTTTCCACCCATTAATTCCACTGTCCTACCTTAAAAAGGGGGACGCATTTCCCGTACCTAATTTTCAACTGTTGATTGCTTTGTCCTCGTTTTGGGAGGATTTAAGGCCCGAGTGCACCCCCAGTTTAAGCAAAAAATGCAATCTGTTTGGTTTGAACCTTTTACATAAATAAGTAGTCGTCTACTGAAATATTATTGATTTTCTGATGCAGATGGACTCGAAAGACGACTGAGAATAATTCTAGATGACTTGATGGGCCCCAGTCACAGTTCAGCATCGAAGAGCATTTGGGACCCAATGATCCTCGGTATGAGAAAACACAAACTTCTGGGTGACGCTTTGAAAGTCATTGGCGGTCACCTCAGATGGCAGAGATTGTACCTAGAGTATTCTGAACAATTAGCAACGCTCAAGGCCGACAATTAGGCTTACACGATTTTTCTATTCACTGGAAATAAAACAGATAAAACAAAAAGAATTCAACTATTTTTTACTACAATTGTATCATACTTTTTCTACAGAAAAAAGGAACATCGAAGAGACTGTACAAATTTTTTTTTTTCATTCTGTGTGATAATTAAATTATTGTGTATTGTTCAGCTGTAAAATATGTAAGTCTTATTTTTTCTCTCGAGGAAATGAAAAAAATTAAGTGAAGATTAATAAAGATGGAATAAAATTGCGTAATGACATCTTGAAATTTATTTTTCCCATTCTCGAGGAGTGGTTTTAGAGTTTAGTTTATTTTAGGGACTTCTGTAGATAATTGGTGATAAATAAATTGACAGTTTTAGATTTACAGCTTCAATTATTATATTATTTTTGGAATTTTACATAGAACAATAGATTATTCCTTGAACTGCAAACGCAACCTTAACATTCGTAAGATATTTTCAGTTATCGCGAATCGGGCCATCTTGCGAAGATTGGATTTGCAGAAAAAAAATTGTCAAACGATTGAATATTTGCAAATGGTATATTTTCAGTACAATCATTACAATTGGCCTCACTTGCCCTCATACAAGTGTTTTTTCAAACTATTTTTGCATCGCCGAGGATCCAAAATGTATTTTCCGCTCAAATTCATTAATTTCCGTGGTTTTTCCCCTTGTGAACTATTTTAATTTAATTTTAATCGTTTAAATAATTTCACAACTTTACTTGCTACGTTCAAATGCTTAGATTCAATCGTAATGCACATGTACAAAGTATATCTGTAATTTTTAATTACGAATTACTCATTATTAGTCGTATTTTCCTCCTCGACTGTATTTGATAACGATTTTTTTTACAATTCTCATCAATTGATCTGTAAATCTTACAAAGTATTCTTGAATGACTAGGTCTAAACCTGATCTTGACATTAGAATGAAATAAATTGAATCTAGAATTCGGCTTAGGCAATTCTACAAGTGTTTTTGGTCGGAACGACAAAAGTGAAGTAAAAAAGTTATAGAGTCAGAATTATCAGTGCGTGCACTGACTTTGTAGATTAAGACTAAGGAGCCTCTGATCTACCGCATTTTGGGAGAAAATGTGAGAGGGATTTAATTGATGGAGTCTTCTTCAATTGGGCAATCTATTTTCATCGCAGGACTTCCGGTTTGTCTAAAATTTCGACTTCTAAAAAAAATGGTTCACTTCACCGAGTCATTCGATCAATTCTAATACCACCGACTGCCTAAAAATATAAATAAATATAAATAGTACCTCGTGAGAGGGGAACAATCGAGAGGGAATTATTGTCAAACGCACCCAATGATAACCAATTATTTATCCTACTCTACTCGATTAAATTTCAGTTGTAAAAAAAAACTTCTGATATACTAATAATTGCTCATTAATTACAATTTTCCAAGAGATATCGAAAATAATAATAATAGACCTCGACCAGAACCAAAACAAAATTATCAAAATGAAAGAAAACGTAAGCAGCTGTATTTAATGTAAAATAAAATAAAAAATAATTCATAACAAGAAAAAATATATCCATTGCATATGGTCTGCTGTTCATGAGTCAATTTTGTCATAGATATACTATAATTATAGCATATACTCTCGATATTCGCTCTAAAATATGATTTAAATAGACAAGACTTCAGTTTTCAATTTTTCTTAATAAAAGAAATTTTTTTTGCTGCAACAAAAAATTTTTGTTGAATTATAAAAATATAAAGAATCTTTTGTCTTGAGGTTTTATTTATTATTTTGGCTATGGAATGTTTATTTTCACGTACTATTTACGTGACTTGTTTTATTTACACCTACGAGGATTTTTTTTGGGATTTTTTGATAAATACAAGGGCCTGGAGAATTTGTAGACGAGGCGGGAAACTTATCATCCAGTTCGCGTGGGCTTCGGAACGTTCTCGGTAAACTGACCGACGATGTTGCCCCGCGGATGATAACACGCCACGATAACGCATGTTCCGTCCTTCTTGGCCATCGCTATTCCCATTTCGGTGGTAGATTTCCAGACGATTTGGGTAAAATGACCTGGAATAAGTAGAAATATTTATTGGACTTTTTGTTCAATAGATTTATTATCGGGAAGTGGGGGATTTCCCGCCGGTTGCGATGGGGTCTTTTACTCGCGCGACGTTGGTACGCGAGCCGCAGGCGCAGACTAGCCAACCGCACGAGTAAAAGTCCCATCGAAACACCCCAGGAACAATATTTTTTGCAGTGATTTTCAAGTTTTCGAGTTGGGAAGCATGCCATACCAATGCCCAGGCCAGAAATCGTGGGAAGCAGGACAAAAAGGAGACTTTCCGTTCATAAGAAAATTGCTTAACACTTTTTTTCAATTGATCGTCTTCTGACAATCTTTTATGAAAGATTTTTTCAGATTTAGCATTTTAAAAAAAGCGTTAAACCTATCTTTTTTATTACATTAATTTATTTCCCTTTTCTTTCTCTACGGAAAATGTCGCCTAACATTTTCTGAATATATGCGAAATTAAATATACAAAAATCACGACCTCATTTGTTTTTATCGATTTGCAGTTCGATTAATATGCGAATGAAAAATTGTACTCACAGGTATTTAATACTTTTGGTTCGATGCCATACTTGTGGTCCTTTCGTTCGGCGTACCACTTGGATACGACTTCACGTGCAGGAACAATGAGATTTGGATCAGAGCACTGCACCGAGTAGATGTTCTCGCCGAATGGAGAGCTCGATTGAGGAACTAGTTTGTTTGTATTCAATAAAGTATTCGCCCAAGCCTAGAAAATATGATAAATCATTCTACAATGAATCGGAGAAGAAAGTGGATCTCGGAATTTCAATGCAAAAAAACCAACTCAATGTTCTCGATTTAACAAATACACAACTCAATTGCCACCGCAAAAGGTATTTTTCTATTCAATCAATTAAGAAATAACTTCGCCGATGCATTTTTTTAAATCACTGATTTTTTATCTCATTTCCAATTTTGATTTTGTTAACCAAGGAATAATTGTTTTGATAAAATCCGTCAAATCTTACAATTTCTACCCTAATTAATTGATTTTATTGTAATAAAAAAGACCATAAAAAATCTGAGGCACTAAAATCGGGAAGTGCAATAAAAAATCCCAGGATAAAATTTAAAAAATAGTTTTTACCGTTAGATAACACGAAAAATGAGAAATAATAAAGCAAAAAAGAGTAATTAAAAGTTCCCTGTCCGTTGAAATAGATAAGCGAAATGTCTTCTCAAGTGAATAAATTTAGATTAAACTGACGAATGACTGGCTAAAATTCCACTATCCAACTAATCATCGATTTTTACTTCATCAATCGAGATGGATAAATACCCTCGCAGCAGAAGTCAATTCCCCGCTGAGTCTCAGATCAGGCACCCTGTGTTTTCTCCTGTACTCGTTATGAACCAGCAATGCCTCCTGCTGCCACGATGCCTCATCGACAGCCAGCTGAGCACCTCTAGGAGCCGAACTATTACTTTTCCTCGGCAGACCTCCACCAGGTGGTAACACATTCTCCATAAAACTACCGAGAAAGTTGCCAGCTGGATTGTAATTGCATACGACGTAAACTTCACCGTTACGATTACGCGACATTCCTACACCGAGCTCGGTACTGTCTCTCCATACGACCTGCGTAAAATGACCAGTCTTCAGGGTTGTCGGCTCCTTATTATACTGATGTTGTGCCTCCTCTGCGTACCTGTTGCCGAAGTTAAATTACAGAACTTTAATTTTGCCTTTGGAAGCTTTGAAATAAATGTCCCCGATTTTTTCATGTTTTTTTGGAGATTAAAGAGGCTGAAGGACGTGTCGTCCAATTAACGAAGAAATAAATTACTTTGAAATTTTTATTGAGACTTAAGAATGCAAAAATTGAATTAGAACTCAATTCGCAACTTGCGACTTTCAAACGGGTTCAAAATTGAGTAATTAGGTATGAAGCCTGAGCTAAGTTTTGCGAATGTCAAAAAAGTGAAGATGAAATGTTTTAAAGAATGTTTGAAATTATTTTGGGATTTCAATGATTTGATTTGTTAGAGTTCAATTACGCAATCGTTTAGTGGATTCATTTATAACATGACTCAAGTGAAATATAGGGGACAGGAGATTATAAACAAAAGTTTTAAATCGTAAACCAAAAAAATTGCAATTGGCTCAGTGAGAATTCATACAATTCGGGTAATTTCTCGCCAATCTACATTAGAAATGCGTGAAAAAAAAAGAAGAGGTTGTCGTATTCTACAAAACTATTTATTTTTTAAAGAATATATTAAAAAAAAATTTTTTTCCTATTTATTTTATTCTATTTTGGTGCCTAAAAATTTCTATCATAAATTCTCTAAACAGCGTTTCATCGCGAACGCCCGGTTAAAATAAATTAATCGTTTAATTGTATATTCGATTACTTAATTTCTCAAATTGAAATTCCAAAGTCTAATATTGCGCCCTCCGAAAGTCTAAAGTCTCAATCTGAGACATTCGAAAGTCTTTGACTGTCATTTTGAACAATTTCAATTTGAAATATTAGAAAGTCTCAACTTGAATTTGGACTCGGCCAGAATTTCACCCGAGCCTCCCTTTGATTCGTTGGAGTTCAATTGCGCAATCGTTTAGTGACGTTCTAATAATTTTCATAATTTTCATTGGCGCACGAGAGAATAGAAAATTAAAAGGAAAATATGATACGTGGTTACGCCGTTCTAATTATATCTGGGTTAATTTAATCACGACTCTAATGTCTTTTCATTTTCGTAATTTCCAACGGTTCGTTACCGGTCAGAAAACTGTGTAATACGATTACTCATTAATTCAAAATGATGATTAAGCAGTACCATTCATTAACAGGTTCATCGCCATTAACGATTGTCTTTGGGTTCGAGCTCCACATGCAGTACAAATTCTCTCCATATTCAATATTGGCTCTGTGCTCCAGTCTTCCTCTCGTTGCCAGAATATTCGCCCAGTCCTGACTGGTTTTACATAACTAGAAAAACGGGCAATTCAATTTTCAATACCAATTTTAATAATTTCTAATTTCTCCACTTTCGTATGGTCTCCAAATATTTAAGGGGACCAAATGAAACAACTTTTTTAATGGGAATTCAGATTTCAAATTGGGACTTACAGGAGTCGCCAATTGTAACTTTTGAAAATGTTAAACTGACATCTGAAAATCTTGACTGACGTTCAAAAATCAAAAGCCAAATATTCCGAACTCAATTTACAATTTTTGAAAGTGACAATTTGAGATCATCAAAACTGTCAAGTCTCAAATTGAATTTTACATTTTTTTTGTTCAGTGTAAAATAAAAGAGAAGAAGGTTTCATTTGATCGCATTTGACATCAGAAATGAAAAACCGTCAGGTCAGAAAAATACGACCGTTACGTGACGATCGATGACGATCAGGCTATGTCTCGTCAGTAAAACGATCAGATAACATTTGTTCACTGCCAAATTGTCTATATAAATAAATGCGTCGTGAAGTTTATTTTTTTCTGTGTCACAAAACGTTGTCATGTGATTGTGCATCAGTTCATCAGTTCATTGTTTGAGTGATACCTCAATTAAGGCCCGGGTGTAATAATTTCTCACCTCGAAATCGTCGTAACGGATTACACTTGAAATGATTATCGAGTCGTCAGCAGACCTAATTCACGACCTGTAGGAATCAAGCGTCCCAGTCGGAAATTATCTTTTCTTGTAATTTAATAATGATTCTTCTGGTAATTAATCACACCGATTTTGAGGTAACGGACTATTACACCCGGGCCTTAAATAGAACGAGTAATTTCTTCATAAAATTTGATTACGAACAAGTAACTTTTTTTCTGCCTACATGGACCAAAAGTGAGCATTCTAACGCTCGCTTTCGTCCGTTTCGGTAGAAAAATCGTATTAAACCCTCGGGAGGAAAATCAGACAAGCATTCCACACGTGATTACAACAACAAGTAATTTTGCACGTCAGGACGACTTGTCTACTTTTCCTCCCTAGGTGAGAAACTAGTATATTTCGTAACAAGTGAAAAAAATGGTTTTTGGCGAGTGAGAGGTTTATATCACGAGCCGAGGCGACGGATATAATCCCACAAGTCAAAAACGACTTTTTTCACGAGTTACGAACATAATTTTTCATCACGCTGTGTCGGAAAAGTAACTTCAGTCACTCTCCGCTTTGCGTCGAGTGACTAAAAAGTGCTTTTTCGACACCTTGAGATGAAAAATATTGTTCGTAACACATAAAAAAGTGGTTTTTGACTCGTGTGATATAAACCTCCCACTCGCCAAAAACCATTTTTTTTCACTTGTTACGAAATATTTTATTTCATCACGCTGTGTCGGAAACGTAACTTTTCCGACACATTGAGATGAAAATGACTCGTGGGATTATATCACTCGCCTTCGGCTCGTGATATAAACCTCTCACTCGCCAAAAACCATTTTTTTTCACTTGTTACGAAATATACTATTTCGACACATTGAGATGGGAAAATATTGTTCGTAACACATAAAAAAAGCGTTTTTTGACTCGTGTGATTATATCACGAGCCGAAGGCGAGTTGAAAAAGTACTTTTCCGCCACAGCGTGATGAAAATACTATTTCCGTACTGCTCTTCACTTTTCCTCCCCCGGGAATTGGTACGGGCCCTGGCCCGAACTCGAAAAAGTGAAAATGACTACGGCCAACTATCGCTCCTGGTCTGTCATTCTGGGGTTTTTTGACTCGCGCGGTTGGCCGCCTCGTTTACGCCCCGACGTACCAAACTCCACGCGATTAAAAAACCCCATAACGACCCGCCGGAACTATACTAATCGTCATGTGCCAATAAATGGTCAATCGTCGGTCGGTAATGTGACGTACCACTGACGGTCACACGTCCGTCACCTCACGCATTCTGCGCACATCGCTACACATAATAACGAACACAATACCTGTTTATTAAGTCTGAGCGGTGGTACTCCGTGTCTCGCGCGGAAGAAATTATGTGTCTCTAGACAAAGATCAATGAATTCCTTGCCGGGTCCAGATCTGCGCACAGATGGTTTAGGCGTGTCAGTCTTTGTTATCTACAACACATATACAAATAATCCCCTCATGTGATACAATAATTTTCCTTGAAAGCTTAAAAAACAATAATAAAGACTCTCAACGCATTATAAATGAAAAATTGATCGAGTAAACGGGAGCACCCGATAGCCTAGAAACCCTATACCAAGTTTCAATTCGTGAGAAATAGTGAGGGACTGACCGAGAGCAGGGGATTCCCATAGTTTCATGTTCGATGTTCCTGCACGAAAATCTGACGATTCGTCTTCTGGAGTGAAAGATTAAGAATGGGAACAATAGGACGAAGACTAGGAAAGTTTATCCCGGGGATTTTCATCCAGATATCCACTTTGTTTATCTATTTGACGATCCCAGCGGTCTCTTTGTCGATAATTTCAAGCAGAGTATTACCTGAAATTGGCTCGCGATGATGGTTTAACGACAAAAGACGGCTGACGCAAATGACACAAATTGCGGGTAATTCGAAGTAGTGGGGTCTCGTCATTCATACACGATATGATTTTCATTATCCGGTATTGAATTATGGGATTAGGGACAAGGCTGATGGCTGGAAACTGCAGCGGGCAATTTCAGTAGATCGGTTGAGAGATTTAGCATTCAATGCGGGGGAAATTGAAGATATTCGAGAATATTTTTTTTAGTATTTTGCTTGTAAATTGAATGACAAATGAAATTTTATTTTCATCACACTGTGTTGGAAAAGTGCTTTTTCGACACATTGAGATAAAAAATTTTGTTCGCGACTCGTGAAAAAAGTGGGTTTGGACTCGTGGAATTATATCACGAGCCGAAGGCGAGTGTGAGAAACCTCACACTCGCCGAAAACCATTTTTTTTCACTTGTTACGAAATATACTATTTCATCACGCTGTGTCGAAATAGTATATTTCGTAACAAGTGAAAAAAAATGGTTTTTGACCAGTGGGAGGTTTATATCACGAGCCGAAGGCGAGTGATATAATCCCACGAGTCAAAAACCACCTTTTTCACGAGTTACGAACAAAATTTTTCATCTCAATGAGTCGAAAAAGTACTTTTCAGTCACTCGACACGAAGCGGAGAGTGACTAAAAAATTACTTTTCCGACACAGCGTGATGAAAAATATTTTTCATTTCAATGTGTCGAAAAAGCACTTTTTAGTTACTCGACGCGAAGCGGAGAGTGACTGAAAAGTTACTTTTCCGACACAGTGTGATGAAAAATTCTGTTCGGAACTCGTGAAAAAAGTGGTTTTTGATTCATCGGATTATATCACTCCCCAAAAACCATTTTTTCCACTTATACTAATATACTATTTTAATCGATTGGGAGTTCAGAACAATAACTTCTCACAATTTTTAACTTGAATTTTTGGTTGTTTTCATTAATATTTGGAGCATGAGAATGCCAATTTTAATAATAATATAATACTTTATCTCTTTTCATTTGTCTTTATCGGTTTAGAAATTTGTGATATATATTCAGTAATTTTTTCTATTAAATTTGGTTACCCAAATTTTCCATATTTTTAAAAATTGTATCCTTGAATAAAATCAAAATCGAATCCCACGGAGAAATATCGGAAATTTTAACCGAGTAATTTTAGTAAAAAAAAGTGAAACAAAAATTCAAAATCTATAAAAAATCGAAATTTCATAAAATAAAATTTTATTTCATAAAATTCTCTATTAAATTTTTTTCACACGTGCGCACGTGAAAATTGGATTCGTTTAACATGATTTAAGCTTTCTCAACGGCTCAGCATACTTCCATTATACGGACAATGGAATTGAACATCTCTTCATGCTCAATGACGAATCGAAAAGGATTGAAACTCGTTTTTTTGTGGCTCGTTTAGCGCACGACCGATATGTTAGCGCGTGCCGTCTCGTCCTCATTCACCACAGTTTCCTCTTCCTCACTATTTTCACTCGATATATAATACATCGGCTTTCCAGATTCCACTCGGTTATTTCCCGTTGTCATGACTAACTTGAATTGATTCTCCTTCTGATTGATGGCCTGAGTTAAAATGATACTTAACTTGTTTGGAGATCTAATGAAATCTAGAAACCGAGTAATAAGCCCAACTAATTCGTGACTTCGGTACTAAAGGCCTTTTAATTCTTAGAATTTTTGTAAGATTAAAAAATTGGATTTGGGAGGCAGCAGTTTTAAAAATACGTTTAAAAGTAAAAATTATACGGGAATTTTATTGCGACAAAATCCCGAATTGGAAAAAATCAATTAAAAAAAACATACATTTAAAATCCTTATTAAAAATTTATTCGGTCGATGTGACAACCATTGGCCCCCAGATGACCTCAACATCATCGACTAGAAATCGATTTCGATTTTCTCGATATAATAAAATTTGATAAGACATTTTATAGGAAATACTGACCGGAAAATTCGATAGGATTTGTACAATAATTTTTAACATTGCGTTAGGTAAAATATAGGGGACTGGAGAGGCTAAACGATTGTTTTAAATCGTAAACCAAAAAATGAATATTTGACTTGGTAAAAGTCCATACAATTCGAGTAATTCCTCGTTGTTTTTAATAAAAATAACTTTTCGAAAAAAGCGTTTGACGTCACGAAAACTGGATTAAAATAAATGAAATATCTTTTTTTTGTCTCACCCTCGATTACTAAGTTCAGACGCTAATCTTTAATTTTATATTCTCTCCGTCAGCTTTAGCCCGCCCTCAATCCATCATATACATTTATAATTAATTATCGATAGGTTAAAATTGGTCATAAAATTCAGAATATGGATGAGGTAACTCTTCCCAATAAATATAAAGAACAGAAAGTTTTTATGAACCTCGAGGTTTATATAATCCCATAAAACTCCATCGGTAAGGAATAGCAATATTCAGAAGTCAGTGGAAAGTAGACTAAGTAATCGATTAAAAATTCTGGAATAATCACCTGAGCCGAGGAGTACCGAGCTGAATCCGGCGAAGCCGATGATGACCTCGCACTGCTGCAGGACATTCCATCGCTTCCTAGACTCCCATGAAAACTTCCATGTAATGAATTCGACAGGGGTCCAGGAGAGGCTGGAGAGGCTGTCAGAGGTGACTTGGACCGCACCGAATCCGCACGTGATCTATAAATCCCAAAAAGTTCTTCAAACCAATTCTGAGATTGCAGTGAGTGAATAAAATAGCAGAAGAAATTGAATAAATTAAATCTCAAGATTTTTTACAACACTGAAAAAAAATATAATTCTACTCATTAAATATTCTTCAAGGAACTCAATGATATTAATTTACAAGCGCAAAAATTTAAATCCTTGTGCGAAGAATATTTATTGGCAAAATTGTATCTTCTGTCAGTCTAGTTGGATGAAAAATGACTGTCACATGGTACACATGTTCTGTTTTTGTCAAGTACGGATAATAGTATATTTCGTAACAAGTGAAAAAAAATGGTTTTTGGTCACGAGCCGAAGGCGAGTGATATAATCCCACGAGTCAAAAACTACTTTTTTCACGTGTTACGAACAATATTTTTCATCTCAATGTGTCGAAAAAGCACATTTTAGTCATTCGACGCGAAGCGGAGACTGAAAAGTTATTTTTCCGACACAGCGTGATGAAAATATATATATGTAATATGTTCGAATATATCGACTTCAAAAAACGTTAGATTGGATTTAAGAATGGATTTATATTTTCATCACGCTGTGTTGGAAAAGTAACTTTTCGGTGACTCTCCGCTTCGCGTCGAGTGACTAAAAAGTGCTTTTTCGACACATTGGGATGAAAAATATTGTTCGTAACACGTGAAAAAAG
>JAPYZM010006685.1:0-13413 GCA_030522845.1 Psyttalia concolor | reverse complement strand
GGTTCAATTTTAAAAAAAAAAAACACATAAAAATTGCAGTGGAAAATTTTTTTCTCTACTTCCAAACCAAAACTTTATTATAAAAATATTCACCTGCCTAACAATTTGCACATTGAAAATTAATTTTATCCACATCATTAGATACTCCCTTGCAAGCAATCGAAACCGAATGGAAAACCAATTACTATCGCATGTTGAGTTTTCAATTATCCGGATGATAAATTCCACACGCAGATTATTTAGAGTATAAAATAAATCTAAAATTCAACTTTAAATAAAAAAAACAAATATCTTCCCATTATTAAGTCATTAAATACCAATTTGACTAAAAAATATCGAAAACAAACCAGGGGAAAATTGACTTAAATTTTGTGACAAAACAATAATTATTTTTTTATTGTAACTGGACAGAGGCCAAATTTTCACTCTGATAATTAATTTCTAATGACCAAATTTATTACTACTATAAATTGAATCCCCCCATTTTCCGGATTATAAACTTTACATCCGAATTATTTAAAACATAACAACAATTCTGGTGGAGATGAACTAAAAAATCCGCTTATCTCCTCACTCATGAACCCTCATAATTGAACGCCCCCCCCCCCCTCCCCCCTCCCATTTATTTGTTACTTTTCTATAAAATCCCGGAGAATGGAAAATAGGGCATATGGAATGAGACGTAAACGTTTATTACGTTATCATCATTTCCCACGTTTAACAGTAATTCAATTTTAAAATTTTCCCCCCGAACATTTCATCACGAGTCAAGCTAAATCCGATTGAAAACTTTTTGGCAGAGCTCCCCCTCTCCCCCCCCTCCCTCCCCTCACTCCCATCATCACTATACTCTAATTAATGAAATAATCCCCCTATTCTCCCGCCCCATTCCACTCACCTCCTCACACTTTACTTAACTATCACTAATTTACTAGTGCTAGTCCTGAATTATTCCAACCGAGAAAAAAAAAAAAAAAAAAGAAAAAGGAGTGGGACAGAGACGAAATTATGAGAGAATGATAAATGCAGTTGAATCATTGGTAAAGGTAATAAGAAGTGATCTAACGAAGTACTGGAGCAGCCATAAAAAAAAAAATAAAACAAACCATTTGAGGAGCGTAAAAAAAATGACACGTATGACGTGTATAATGAGAATAAATAAATACCACAGGATCTACATTAAGTGAAACAATAATGATATATCTTGTTACCTAGATCAATTATATAACGTCAACCATGTAATCGTAGAGAAACCGAAATTAGTTGAAAAAAATATAATTATCTGTAATTGACAGTATCATTATATCGACAAAGAGAATTGCATCGAGAGGAGCCACGAAAAAGCGAGAGAATTAATGAGGAAAAATAAAAATAAAATAAATGAAAAAAATAAAAATGAAACCAACAAACAAACTTAAAATTGTATCTATATCGATTGTAAAGAGTTGCCGAGTTTTTGCCGCAGTAAGAGGAAAAAAAGAAAGATAAAGTGATAAAAAAAAAAGAATACTCTAAAAAGAATATAATGAAAAATACACGTTTCCTTGTTTAAGAAAATAGTCCAGTGATTTATCCCAAGTAGACACGAAGTTCTTTTTATTTTTTTTTTTTTTCCATGGGAATTTATTTCATTCCATCAGGTTCTCGTATCACCCCGTTTCACATTACTTTTACGCCCTGTTGGAAGTGGAGAAGACAGTACTGTTGATGTCTGTGCATTCACTGATTCACCGGGAATCATAGTACACGCTGCATTGTAAAACATTCCTGTAGAGTTTTAAAATAAATAAATAAAAGGGCTTAATTAACGTGAATAGAGGTGCACTACTGGGTAATACGAGAATTTAATTGAAGAATTCATTGGATCATATTCACCTTTAATTTTAGTTGTGAACGGCGGGTTTGGTGGCTCATCCAGATCCGAGTCAATCTCAACTCTACCATCCATTGCTGATGCTATTGAGCATCCAATGTCGAGTACATGATTGATAATAAACTGGATTGTACAAAGGACGAGGATAATGAGAATTGGTAGGCAAAGGCTTGCTTCAAAATTATCGAGAAACTCGTGAACACTGGGTGGTAATAAATCGTTGCACATTTTTGGGAAATTTAACCGGACATTTGATCGATATTATCACTTTTTTTTTTGGGGGGGAAATTGATTAGAGAAGGTTTTGGGGTTGCACCAGGGGCTTTATTTACCCTCCATTTGTACGATGCGATAGATAAAGTTGGTGGGGCGGAGGGAGGGGGGGAGAGAAAATGTCAGAGTAAACAAATGACTGGGGGAATTTCGAGAAAGGTCAGACTGTTGATTCAATTTCCAAGGGATTTTCCCCGATTTTTTCAGGCGTAAACGATTTACTATTCACGTTAATTTTCATTCTGAAATAATCGCAATCCAGTGATTAAACAGAACTTCAACATTTGATAATAATCATGGAATTAACAAGTTGACAGCATAATTTTCTTTTACCATTTTAATTGATAATTACTCGTTATTTATTTGTACGTTAAATTAGAAGTGGCAATTGTGAGGATTCTGTTACGTTTTGCTTATTCCATTATCGAATACTCCATCCACGACTTTCAAAACAATTATATAACATTCTCGAGAGTCCGTTGAATATCATACAACTCGTTTTCAAACCAACACTACCGAAAACAATGTGAATTGATATTAATCTGAGAGGACTAAATTGTAACAGTAGATTCACCCCCTTTTCTAATCAAATTACCATAATTAATAAAATCGTACATCCGAGAAACACGAGTGGCTTGTTGATTAGTTGAACGCGATGAAGAAGAAGTTTTAATAAAGTGCTGGAATTTTTAAATAATCAACAATCGAGCCACCCAGAGTACAATGAATATTAAAGCAGAGAGAAGTAAATAAGTGGAGAAGAAACGATTAATGTACATTGAAAAATGTTCAGCTCTGTTTATTCCACTCACTCATCTTAAATTCTACCTTTCAATTAACAGTCTTCTTATACAATTATTACTTTTAAATCTGGTTTTAGTTCCGTGTACACTTCACAACGAGCATAACTGTCCTCATTTTCATGGTTTTATGAATAGATTTATTCATGTGAACGAGAATGTCAACTGGATTAAATTATGAAGTCAATGGAAAATTAAATAATTAATGACAAAGAATCACGTAAATGTCGAAAATTAGTGAACTTTGATCTCATTCTCAAATAATAACATCAGTCAGTTATTCCATATTGACCGAGCCCCTCAAACCCGAGCTGATTGATTTAAATATTCATGTGTGATGGGAGAATAATGATTTTCTCCCTCATTGAGCCATTCATAACTCAGACAATTTAAAATGTTCCAGTGAATTGAAAAAATAACGCTCGGAAATAGAAACTTTTTGCCATTATCCCGTAATAGATTCCTCCCCCTCACAAATTGAAACTTTTATTTCAGTTATTTTTGTTATTTCTCTTACATCTCATAAATCCAATTTCTCCTATTCTCAATAAAAAAATTTTTTGCCAACTCGCCCTCCAGCTTGTGAACTCCAGCATATTTTCGATAATGTTTTTCTCTATTATTTTTCTCTGTTAAACTATTGAAAAGCTGGTAGAAAATTCAAATATTCCAGTGAATGAATTTTCATTCAATTTTTTTTTGTCATTTTCATTTGAACATTCTGTCTCTGTAAATCCCTTTGTCAACAAAATCCATATCTATTCCATAATATTGAATTCATCCTTGATATTAATAAATTGCAACGGGACTCTGAAAAAATCCACTTTAGAAAATTGAATCTGTTGTTTATCCAATTATAAATGAACTTCCCATCCAAATAAAATGCTTCTCGATCCAGTTACTTTGTTTTTTTTTTATCCCGATCAATGCAACCCCTCGTATTTGTTTTCCAAAAAAAAAAAAAATCGTCAAAAATAATTATAATTTCCCATTCCAAAGGCCACCACAAGACCCGCATTGCCGATTCCCCCAACTTATTTTTCGACTCGAGCCATGGAATAACTTAAAGCCGTAAAAATAATTCCCCACGTCCATTAAAGAATTAAATTCCCATAGACTCCATAATCTCCAATCCCTTGACTCCAGTGATCCGAAATAAAAACCAGACTTTGCTTAAAAAGAAAAAAATCTTCACCCCAAAAAATTCAGTTCATCCACTACATCTATCCACTGTAACTGAAATCCTTCATTTTTCCAATTATAAAAGACCTCCCCGTCCAAATTAATCATCGAATTCAGCTCGTCCTTTCCCCAAGTATTCGTTATTTCTCTCACAAAAAAAAAAACCCCCAACGCCTCGTACTCCAATCGAATAAATCCCGAAAAATATCTGCCCTCCCCCACTCCAAAGTACATCGTGTGCAGATCCCCATTAAAACTCCCCCCCCACCTTATGGTTTCCACAATTTAACGAGGCCATCCTCACTGTACGAACACAGTAAATTCTGATGAGGATGATGGGCAAGGCCAATGACATCCTTTTCATGAATCTGCAACAGGAAAAACCACCCATTAACCCATGAATAATTCATCCGCAATTATAAAACGAAAATCGCCAAAAAAATAAGGAAAGAAAAACAACAACAACAACAACAACAGGACCAACAATAACCAAAGAAATTGAAATTACATTCAAAGTTCTCTCGAGTTTTCCAGATGACGTTGAGAAACAATAGAGCACTAGATCCTCGCCGACGCAGTAAATAAATTCACCCCTCGGTGACACAACAGCACTAACAAAGTCACCACCCTCCCTCTTACCACTCGAGAATGACCTGACAATCTGTCCCTGCATATTCATGATGACAACGGTATTGGAGCGATTGCAGACGACAAAATGTTCTGGATTTCTCGGTAATAAGTGAATACTGTTGACAGTGAGATCGGAAGCCCCCAGTGATTTGTATGTTCCAATGCACTCAGTGGTCTTCAAACTCCATAGTTTGACAGTACCATCTGATGATGCTGAAATAACATGATGGCCATCAGGTGCAAATACAGCTTCATTGACAAATGACGAATGTCCCCGAAATTCTTTCAATGTTTTTCCCGACTTGAGACCATGAATTCTGATAGTGGCATCGAATGAGGCAGTGAGAACTTGTCCATTATCTCTACTAAATTGAATGCACGTGACACCCTTGGCATGTGCTTTCTCAAATCGTCTCAGGCACTGGCCACTCTGAACCCTCCAGACCTTGATTTTACCATCCTGCGAGCCAGATGCCAGCATTTCGCTGTCTCTACTGAAGGACATGGACAATACAGCTTGCTCCATCATCATAAAATTGTCCTGCGCCTGATACTTCAAGTCTTTTCGAATTTTTCCAGTTGTAAAATTCCACACTTCTATAAATCCATCAACCGAGCCGGTCACTAGATATTGACCGTCTGGTGAAAATCTAGCGCACTCAACGTGCGATTTTTGGCCAAATTTTATTTGCTTCGACAGCTGGGTCGGATATTTCTCATCCTCCTGGTCTCGTACCGCAGCTTTACCACGAAAAAGATCAATTGTTGTGCCTGGAGGAAGGAGGCCCTGGTGCTGTTGCCACTTGAGGGCCTGACCGAGAAGGGCTAGAAGTCTGCTTGAGGGGACAACTGATACTTCACCAGATAAAGCGCTCGCTATGTACGCACGACGTTTCTCTTTTGTACTGCCGTCTGGGTATGCCTCACGAGGATCGAAATACGATCGTGCGAGAAGATTCTCTAAGGGAGAATGGAGAATTATTGTCATTTTCTTGGATTATTATTTTTTAACTAATGATACACTAATTGACCTAAATTTCCTAGAATTTTCCCACCCCAATTGTCCATAAAATTCTGTTGGAATTGGAAATTTTTCAATGATCATTGCCGTAGGTTCTAAATTTATTTACCCTGTCTCCTAAAATCAATTAATATCGATAACTAATGATGAATTAATTATTTAAATACTATGAAATCTTTTTAATACCCAACGCAATAAAACTTTCAATCGATATCTCTCGAAATTCTCCCCCCAAAAACCAGCCATTATGCGATAATCCAACATTGCAAAGGATGAAAAGCAATTTATTATAAATTTCAAATCCACTCTTCATTTCTCATTACTCCAATTTCCGCACATTTCATTCGTGAAAATAAAAAAAAAAAATGTTAAGCCAGTTATTCAGAAATTCGATTACTACCCCCCAAATATAGATGAAAAGAGAAATTCACGAATTTAACAAACTTCCCCTCAATTATCGAAATCAATATTTCACTGGATTTTGTGAATAAAAAGATGCCGATAAAAATTTCGTTATTCATATTTCACCAGCTCACCCATTCAAATATCCGTAAACAATTCTGCCCTGTCGGCGTGTGCTATTTCACAGCGCAGAATCTGATTTTCCATCTCAACTGGGGTAAACAAATTTCCTCAATGGATACCGAACGTTGAATAATAAACGAGTTACAATTGTTCTCATCTTCATCGAACATATGGCATTACGTGTGTATGTGAATTGAATTGCTGAGTAACAATCCAGTCACCATGCAATATTCATTTCGATCACACTCTCAATTTGAATTAATTAATTAATCAAACCATCTTTTTAATTAACGAAGGTGAATCAATGAATGATCGTTGGAACACGACGCCCAATGGATTTCCATTAACTTAATGTTAATGAATCCTCCAATTGTTTTAGAAAAATTTTAATCAAATATTTAGTTCTTAATTTCGTGACATTTCGTGACATGACAGAGAGTGATGAAGTAATAATTATCAATTCGAATTGATCAATCCCATTAAAAAAAAATATTTACAAAATTCTTCAATTATTTAACAAATTAATTAGGCATTCACCCATGAACTTCTCCAATTGGAGTACCTAAAAGAGAAGAAACCGTGGAATATAATCCAAATATCTCAGTCTTCATCGGCAAAAATTGATGAAGTAATAATTAAAGATTGGAATTAATTAATCGATGAAGCACCTTCAATTAAAATGAATGATCATTGGTATGATCATTGGTTTACATCTTCCAATAAATTCCCATTAAACGATTTTTCTTTAAATCCTCCAATGATTAAACAAGTGAATGCATTGAGCCCTGAATTTCCCCAAATTGAATACGAAAAAGTGAAGATACCCTAGAATATAATCCGAATATCTCGCGAAAAGTTGATGTAATTATCCTAGATTAAGATTCAATATTTAGTTCTTTATTTCGTGACATTCAGTGCAAAAGAAAAAAATTGAAAAGTCCTAATCTCAATAATTGGCGTGAGAGAGTGATGAAGTAATAATTATCACTTCGAATTGATCAATCCCATTAAAAAAATATATTTACAAAATTCTTCAATTATTTAACAAATTAATCAGGCATTCACCCATGAACTTTTCCAATTGGAGTACCTAAAAGAGAAGAAACCGTGGAATATAATCCAAATATCTCAGTCTTCGTCGGCAAAAATTGATGGAGTAATAATTAAAGATTGGAATTAATTAATCAATGAAGCACCTTCAATTAAAATGGAGATAACTTAATGAATGATCATTGGTTTACATCTTCCAATAAATTCCCATTAAACGATTTTTAACAAGTGAATGCATTGAGCCCTGAATTTCTCCAAATTGAATCCAAAAAAGTGAAGATACCCTAGAATATAATCCGAATATCTCGCGAAAAGTTAATGTAATTATCCCAGATTCAGGGCGCGCATCCCTTTTATCACCCAAGTAAATCCATTTAGAACCTTAAACGGCAAAGACTCGAGAAACCCAATTACCCTCTTACCTAAATGAATATAACGTTCGGGTTCCTGTTGCTTCATCATAATCATCGGATCCGTTTGTCTGAGTAACGAGCGTGCAGCTCCCAACTCCCTCAGTTCAATTAACTCTAAAACAACCTGCTCATAGAGATCTATGAGCTTTTTGTCTGGTAACTTGAGTGACTGGATTGCTTTTAGAACTGTATCCCAATGTCCATTGTTTATATCCGCTACAAAACCATCCACACTGTCTACTGTGTTCAGGGATACACCTGTCTCTTCCTGAATATCAATTAATTATTTTTTATGACGGATACATCGATAATTATGAGTTGTACAGAAGTATAGTTTCGGGTGCTGGCGCAAAAATGAAATTAAACTAGATCAACTTAAATATTTTCACCTGCCTAAGTCGAAAAATTGTTTAAAAATTGCTACCGAACAAGCTTTGTCTAAAAATCACACTTCCCACTAGTTAAATATATTTCTGTAACAGATCTTCCTATAAATAAATAATTGAATTTGTCTTACAAATGATGAATCATTTTTTAATGACTCGCTACACATTTCCTGAGCTTTTTAGCATTAGATTTCTCCATATTCAGGTTTTAATCTGTAGTTATAACGAAATGCCGCAAATTGTGAGCGATTGTTGAACTACTTTAAATAATCTACCAGTCGATTTTAATCCAATTGATTCCCCGATCAAAAAATAATCAATCCCGAGATTGAGTCAATGTTAACTTAAGTGAGCCAACTGGATAAATGAAGAGAATATTCTTTGAATTGAATATTAAAAAATACAACTACCTCTATTGCGCTTGACAATCATATTGGGCCCTACGTTAGTATTTTTTGAACATTCCTTCTCATCATGAATAATTAAATTTCCCTCAGAAGTAATAAGTCAGAAAGTCTATCAATTGTTTAAACTTAATAACAGAAGTGTTTCCAATTGTGGATTTCCACATAATTACACATTGAACTCAATTTTTTTTTTTGTAAAATTCCAGCAAAACCCCAGGTTTTGGACAAAAAATATTGAACTTGTTAAATTCATTGGCATTGAACTTTAAAAAAAAATCGACTCGTATCTTTTAAATTAAACTGAGCTAAAAAATTACAGAATCTATTAGAGGAATCATTTATCCAGTAGAATAAACCTCTTCCAATTTCCCAGTGGAATTTTGGAAGAAATCCTGAAATTCAGAATTTTTTTGAGATTTCAAAAGAATTTATTCTGACAGATAAAATAATTCTCCAACTGGATTTTGCTACCCTTTCCCAGTCAATTTATTCTAAAATTCCTTCAATTTTTTTTAAAGCTAATGCTCAACTAATTTTTCAACTTAAAAATTTATTCTCCAAATTCCGCCGAACTTGGGAAATTCTACAAAAAAAATGTTCAATTCATCAGGTAAAAATCCAGAAGTACGGATAACTTTAATTGAAGTGGAATAGAATAATTAACTTTTCAAATGATTTATAACGAATATTTTGTTAATTAAAAACGGCAATAAAGCATTAAATATTATAATTGCCCAACAGATGACGACTAAAATAATGAATAAACAAAATATTCTGTTATTTTCACTGCAGAAAGGTTTTAAAAAAATCGGTTAACTTGAAGCGATTGGCAATATCGAATAATAATTGAGATTATTAATAATCTGGTGCTTGAGTTGATGGATTGAATGAAGAATTATTGAACGAGTTCAACAGCCTCGAATTACCTGGAGAGTTTGCAATGTTTTAACAAGATTTGATTCCTTCAAATATTGTTGGATCAGCCGAATGACACTGAAAGAGAATAAACCATAAACAATACATTTCCAATATTTCAATGTATGAATCATTCATTTGGCACTTACTCAGCGGATTCAATCTCGATGGACATTGTTGATTAATTATTCAAACAATCGCAGCACCAAAATTGATCATTAACTATCCAAAAACAATATATTATTCAATACTATTTACTAATCTGGCGTCAAGGGAATTGAGGTTATGTTTGGTTGGACATCATGAAGACGAGTTTACAAGACAGCCATCTAAATTAAAAAATATCTAGATAACTGCAGGGATATTATCTGGAGAGTTCGAGATGACGGACGATTTAAATTACGAATTGTTCGCATTCAGAGGACGAAATGAAAATTCAACTGTACCAAACGATCAAACGACACCAATTCTTCACAGAAAATTGTGAATGGAGTGGATGTAATTAGAAAGACGAGGAATTTAACGAAATTCGGATTCTCCAGGACTCCCAGAAGGAGATTTCCTTCAATTTCAGATGAAAGTCTGCGGAAAATGAAGAAATAGATTGTTCCCCCCCCGATAGTATCGAAAAATCATTAGAAGTCATTAAGTCCCTTCGAGTCTTCACTTTTGGCCTTTGGATTGGATTCCAGATAAAAAAGTTCAGAAATCTCGTGGTCAGTGTAGATATTCAGGATAATTGAATTGGGGAATTCAGATTATCATTGAAACTTCAATGATCAAGTCCTGTAGGAAATCCAGAATTCACCAGCTCATTATCGAAATCATTAAAAAACCTTCGAGGAATTATTCTAGTAGTATTGGTCGAATCAAACAAATACTATTACCAAACAGTATTTATTCAATTTGACCTATTTAAAGCCTGTTTCAACGGCGACGTAAGAAAGTTCTTAATAGTAAATAATTATAATAAGTTAAATAGTATTTAAAACACTATTTTTATTCCCTGCCCAGCCGCCAACTGATCTGTCGGTGAATGAGAAATTCAGGGGAATTATTTCCTGAATTTAATAAATATTCTATAATTTCAATTGTCATGTGAACCTGAAAATGGCCACTTCACTGAAGACTTCGGAATTGGACTAATTTTTCAATTCCAAAATCCAGAAAAATCTCTTGTGAATGAAATTGTGAAGGAGTTCTTCCTGAAAATTATCAAAATTTGGTCTTCAAATTTCAGGGGCCATTTTCAAGCAGTGTAGCCTGATAAATCATCCCCAGGATTTCCTCTGAATCAACTGAATCTGGGGAAGTTCCGTGGGCTTGATTTATCAGGAGAAATAAATTTACAAAAATTTTGTTGGCATCACTCACCGGCGTTGGATGAAAACAACCGCTCCGTTTTCACCTTTCGAACAATTCCTACCTTTTTTGTAGAATCTACGGAGTCCAATCCTCCCAGCTACGTTGGCTCCAACTGCTGCTACCTCAGCTGCAACTGCTCCCACACTAACTGGTTCACTTTCACTCAAAAAAACACGCACACACACCCACATAAAAGCACTGAGCACTTCAGAAGCTAAATAATGGACAAATAATTACATTTTCCTCTCAAAAAAATTGAAATTAGCCAAAATGAAACACTTAACACTTCGCGAGTACCATAAACCACCTGGTCCTGCTTGGAAAAATTCTTTTCATTCTATTATCGCAACAAAAGAAGCAAAAATTGTCTATTTTTTACACTTAACACTTCACAAACACTATAAACTACTTGGTCCTGCTTAGAAAAATTCACTTCATTCCATTATTGCAACAAAAACAGCGGAAATTGTCTATTTTAAGTGATTCTAGCAATAAAAGGTTAACCGAGATTCAGAATTGTCTTTCTTCCCAACGTTTCACTCTTTCTAATTGATAATACAGACTCATTGAGTTCTTGAGGACCCAACAAGTGATTAAGTGTTGGTATTTTCGTTCCACAAACAATGAAAAAGGCCCAACTGAAGCTGATCAATCAATTCAACACTTCACAACCCCAATAATTCGGTCTCTAGCACTGAAAAACTGTTCCCTACCCGAGGCAACACTAGATCTGATTGTCTCTGGCAAAAAATCTAAACAAACTGACGTGATTGACTGAGGAAAAACGTGGTAAGTTCATCAAAAAATATAATTACAGTGAACAAATCACTTCTCAATTGCCTCTCGCAACGAAATCCACAAAATTCTCAACTTTTTAACCCACTAATACATCAAGTCTTGGTAATTGTCTGAAAACACTTGGAATGCCTCACCAAAGCCCCTTTGTTCTCGGCGATATCTGCTGTTGTCGACGTCGTCCAATCGTCCACTGGTAAATTCGGGGCACCCTGGACACTTGGAGGCACCAAATCATGCTTTCGATTATCAGAGGCCCTCAGTACCACGTACTTTCCTTTCTTCTTGGACTAAAATAGCACGTCCAAGTGACTCCCTCAGGAAAAACGCCGTAAATTCATGAGAAAGTATTTCTTTGTAACCCAAAAGTTACCTCTCCGTTTGCTCTCACAAAGGAAACTACAGAATTATCGACTTGTTGAATTTATTAACACCCCAATTCCCAGAAATAATATATAAACAATCCACAATAGCTCACCGAAGGGCCTTGTTTTGATTTCGTTGATGTTCGAACACACACCGAGCACTCGGCTACCGGCTTCCCCCTCTCGACGCTTCAGACAAAGGATTTCGTACAAAATGGCGTCGGTTTCAGGAGACGCAAGCGCTAGTGTGAGGTGATCGGCGCACGGGTAGACTACGCACGAGATATTTCCCTCCAAAAGTAGCCACCATTTTGTACCCAAACCTTTGTTCGACTCAGTGAGGGGGGAGGCCGGGTTCCGTGCTGATGTAAACAATAATAAAGGCCTCAATTGGAATTTTCAGTTGTAATATAGTGCTCCAAGTATTCACATCGCTTTATCAAATATTTAATCGTATGGATTGCGAATTTTCCAACGTTGGGGTGCAGTTTTTTTTGGTTTATCGGGGCTTATCCGTGTGGGGGTGAGTATCAAGTGATTCGGTCGTCATTTTTTGGGAACAATAAATGGAAAATGGAGCATAATTGTCGGTTGCAATTAATATTACGTGATTTTACACTGCTACTGCAGCTTTTTGGACCTTAATTGCGATAATGTCGTAATGTCTTAATTGTCGTAATGCCCTTCTTTCAACCTGAGGGCATTCGTCTGTTAATTTTTTTTTTTTTTTTTTTTTTAGAACATTCTGGAACCGATAGAGTGATCTAGGGTTAATTTTCAGAGCTAAAAAAAATTATAAAATTCAGGAATATTATATTGCTTCAGTGCCGGGGTTTTAATTCTTGGACTACGACGAACTCTGACTTATAGCAACAATTTGTGTTGTTTTATTGTGTTAAACAATACTAATTATTCGATCTCATGGGTCTAGACTAAATGAAGTGAACTATATAATATAACAATAAATGCAAAATGGCGCATAATTGAGGGGTGAAAAAAATAAATTAAAAAATAAATTGTGGACCTTAATTGTAAATCGTAATATTTTTTATAATCCCAAGGCAGGGTTCGTGTGCTAGATTTTTTTTTTGATGGGTCTGGAGCCATGGAGTGATCTAGGGTTAATTTTCAGAGCTAAAAAAAATTATAAAATTCAGAAAAATTATATTTTTTTCAGTGGCGCGGTTTTAATTCTTGGGATAAGACAAATACTCACTTCTGGCATTTAATCTGCGAAAAAATATTAATTATTCAATTTCATGGGTCTAGACTGAATTTAGTGAACCAGTGTTAATTTTCACAACCTAAAAAATCGAATTCAGGGGAATTATTGCCTTTTAATATCGTGTGGTGATTTTAATTAATTGAATGGGACAAATTGTGATTGTTGGAGTCTCCAGTGTAGTGTTTGTG
>JAPYZM010006678.1:0-12126 GCA_030522845.1 Psyttalia concolor | reverse complement strand
TGGTGAGAACATGATTTTTCTCCCCGGCGTAGGAGTAAAGTCGCAATTCTCTCCCGCGTAGCGGGAGGGAAGTGAGTACTTTGCTCCCGCCGGGGAGAATAAATGGTTTTTGACGAGTGGGAGGTTTATATGACGAGCCGAAGGCGAGTGATATAATTCCACGAGTCAAAAATCACTTTTTTCGCGTGTTACGAACAATATTTTTCATCTCAAAGTGTCGAAAAAGCACTTTTCAGTCACTCGACGCCAAGCGAAGAGTGACTGAAAAGTTACTTTTCCGATACAGCGTGATGAAATAGTATATTTTGTCACTGCTGTTACGTTCAGTCCGTGTCGAAAAGTACCTCTTCGTTTACTAGTAAACAAAAAGTGAAACCTTGTAAACGAAAAATGGCACAGCTCGCCACTCGTTGAACGTAACATCACTAACAAAAAATATAGTTCGGATACACGTGCGAGGGTGTTTCAACTCGTGTGATTGGCAGCCCTCGGCTTCGCCTCGACACACAATCGTTACCACCCCTTCGCACTTGTATCGAAATATACTATTATTCATTGACGACTCTTACCGTAACAGGTGAATCAATTCTCTGCACATTACTTTCTTCAATGAGGATCTCACGGGCTTTGGCACAGAGTGCCTTGACCTCTGCCTCCTTTATAATCTCACACTTCTTCAACTGCTCAATCTGTCGATCCAGGTCACTTGAATCGCTCATTGTTGTAGGTTTATCTAATAGTCAATACAAATAAAGATGGGTGTATGAAATTTTTAAGCAAAAATGTATTATTAGATTAAATTTTATTGCAGATTTTAGTTGTTTCTATTCAGAAGCATAGAAATAACGAAAATCAGTTGTAGTTATCGTGGATGTTTATATTCAGAAGAAATAAAAATTCGACATCTTCTATCAAAACCAAGAAACTTTTTAGATATTTGAACCCAGTCTAACATCCCTTCTTCATACATTGTAGTGACAGAATCGTTCGATACTCGTGAGAAGGCACATGCACTGTACAAAATAGTATGTCATTGTATTACATGGAAAATCTATCAAATGACTTAAATGGCACCTTTAAAATACTATTGCGATAATTAGAATAAGAAGGATTTTGTACAGCTTCTCACAATTTTAGACACTTTCATTGAGATGAAAAATATTGTTCGTAACACGTGAAAAAAGTGGTTTTTGACTCGTGGGATTATATCACTCGCCTTCGGCTCGTGATATAAACCTCCCAGAGATTTTCTAATTAGATAGGTTATTACCAGACAATGCGTTTGTCCGTAGAGTATAAATTGTCAAAAACTTCACGATCATGCTTAATTGACGTATTTTATTAGCCATTGAAAATATTAAATAATATCGTCCAATCTTTGTAGCAGTCCTCAACAATTTTTGGCTACTACAACGGACAATCTAAATTATCTTAGGAATCCTCTCATTAGGATTGCGAAACGCAGAGTGGAGGAGACTTTTTGAATAATCGATGTGTTTGAATAGAATAATATACAAACTTCTAAACTATTAAAGGAATTATATAATTTTTGTTCATGAATAATAGAAAGCATTCCCTTCAAACTGGATCGAGAAAATATTCAATTGATAAATTTCTCTTTCAGTTACGAAAATTTAACAGAATTGACGGCTCTACTTTGGCCTCGTTTTTGTATCTCAGAATTGCAATAACGAAGGCTGACTAAATCCCTACATCCCTACTTTATTTTGATATTCATAACTCAGAAATAATTCCATTAATTGGTTCCACATCAACACACGGAAATGAACTCGTCTCAACGTCAGTTCGATAAATTATTAGCCTGCCAGAAAAAGTAACAGATGTCAATATTAATAAAAACTTGGACATCAAAAATAATTTCATGCCTTTGTTCTCTGATTAATTATGGACAGAGTCCCCAAAAAAGAAAATTTCAGACATAGTAAGTGGTAGTTATTTCTCAACAATGGCCATTTCTGGTAGAAAATCATCATAAAACATCCTCTAAACTATTGCAAATCCTCCAAAAAATACTTTTCACCAATGCTCGTTGAGTTTCTTTCTATCTGAAGGATTCCGAAAATAATGGACCATTCAATCGGATCTCATCAATTTCTGACTTAATTCAGTCAGGGAGTTTTAACCTAAAAGTACTTCTGATACTGCCACCGATCTCTTACGTTCAACACTCAAAATACAGTCTACGGCATAATTTATAAATTGTTCAAGAAGTTTTTAATGAAAAGAATTATTATTTAACGAATTGAGCAATTAAATCTATTAACTATGAGGTTAAAAATTTGTTTTTTTTCTCACCTGGTCGAACTCAATAAGCGGAATCCCCAAGCTCGAGTTACTTCAACGATCCCCAGAAGCAATAATTAATTCTTGTCGATCGTAAATTTCAAGTCAAACGTACATGATCTAGAACTAGAGCCTAGAGCGTTAAAATTTTATTCAGAAATACAATGAACTCCAGGAATTCGTTACGCACATAGTCTCAGGATTTTCTGGAGTGAACGCAGTAAATATCAAAGCTTAGTGAGTCTCGTAGGATATATATATATACGAGAATACGAGAATATCAAACTGGCTGTTGCCAACCTCTAGAAATACTACAATAACCTTCAAAACGTCTGAAGAGATCTGAATTTGGCGGCAAATTTTTAATTAAACGACTGTCTTCAAAATTCGATTATTTTTAATTCAGATTACAGCAAATCCAGATGGGCATCATAAGATCCGGATTTTTGTTCACTGTTTACTGTTTACTTTGTATTTGTCAGCACTTCGTATGCATTTAGTAGAAAGTATATATAAGGCATTTATTTCCCGATAAAATGAATAATCTCAAATGCAATTTTATTAATTGTTATAAATTTTGTTTTTAACAAATGATTTTGCGAGAAAATATTAAAAAACTTTTCATATAAATCTTAATTTTCTACAAAAAAAAGTTGTGTGACAGCTTTCAGTAGAAGCACTCATCAACTAATTAATTACAAAATTAACAAAGCTCATATAGACTCTCATTAATTTTGTCTTATTTCTTGATGGATGTGTAATTTTATAAAAAATAATGTCAGAAGTTCTTTAACGCGTTGTTTTTACAAAGAGGGACATTTTTTTGATACTTTTTCAATTGCGTTCATTGCAATGTGAAATCGTAAAAAGCTCATCCAACACATTTGTTATTTTTAACTTTTCGACGGCGTATGATAAAATACCGAAATGCACAAGTCGGTAATAGTATATTAACGTACCAACTGATCAATATCATTTTTGACCATGGAATATTCATACTCACATTCGTTAACAATTACTTGTTCTAACCAGTGACTTAATCAAACAACTATAAGAAAAATCGAATAAAATTTGGAAACAAAATGCGAATGAATTCACGAACCATTAATAGAAAAAATTGGTACTTTCAAACAAAATTTCAAACAAAATTTTTATCTCAATATTTCGGAAAAGTCACATTGCCTGACTGAAAAGCAGTTTGCCGACACAGCGTGATGAAAAATTTTCTTCGTAACTCGTTAAAAAATTGTTTTTTGTCTCGTGATATGAACCTTTCACTTGCCAAAAAAAAAAACACTTTTTCTCACTTGTTACGAAATATACTAATTCGTGCACTGGCTAATTTCAGTTTATATTGCGCGGGTTGGTTTCGTGAAAAATCATCGCGCATGCGCTGACATTGGCTGAGGGAAAATATAGAAGTCATCGCGCATGCGTCAGCAAAGGTGGGGAGAGTTCCACCTTGGTAGGCATCTCATTTTCGATTCTCGTTCATTTCCGCTCGAGCAGCAGCCAACGTCATCACCTTATCCAATTGCTCGCATTACGGTAAAGTCCACATTTAGCATATCTCGACATCAATTTTCTCAACTTGGAATCCACAAACATCCATTGATTGATTCATTTTATTTTATTTTTACCGCGCGATATTTGCTCAATAATGTTAGAAGCTCCAATTGTTGCTTATATTTTTTAGGTTTTGTTTGAATTTGTTCTTTGAAATTATTGCTTTTATGATGATACCTCAGTCTCGTTCGTATGATATTTTCTATGATTAGGACTATCAAATATCACTGATTATTTGCTTAATAATTTAGTGTACTTATTCACATGTATATTGTGTTTAATCATTTTTTATGATTGTAGGGTTTCAGGCGGCCCTGTAATGCACGTGGGGCGCTTAGATATTTTGAGGTTAAAGCTGGCCGTCGTTATGAGTCTGGGGTGAGTGCACTTTTATTTAACCGCGATTATATTGATTACTCTTATCATTTAAGAATATTTAAGTTAAATAATTAGAGAACATTTAAGCGTTGCGCGCCACGAAATTGGCGTTTCCCAGGTCCCGCGTCACGAAAAATAATATCCACGCCTCGCCATGGAAAACATCACCCTTCCCCACGTGCTTGCCATCCTCGCCTTCGGCTCGGAAGGTAATTTTGCACGTGGGAGACGATGATCTGTTTTCCAAAGCTCGGGCATGAAATGTACTACTTCTATCAAACGACGCGACGCGGGAGGTGACTGAAAAGTTTTCCCAAACTTTGAGATGAAAAATTGCGTTCATAATACATGGAAAAAAATGTTTTGCACTTTTAACGAAACATATTATTAGAACATTCTAATGAATTGAAATTCAAGTTGAAAAATCTGTGTGCCGGTTTTTGTTTATGCAACTTTAAAACTTCAATTGATTTAACTGATTTTGAAAGACATTTTATTTTGTTTCAAATGACAATCCTTCCAGCCGAAAAGATCAAGAAATTCAAAATCATTGTAACATTTTTCAACTAATTAATTGTACATGAATGATTTGCATTATTCCTTTCGTATGATGTCACTTATACCGCCCCAGTCTGATGTTTTTCATGACTGATTGGTTTTTATTATCTGAAGAGTTATCAAAAAAAATGGTTATTGGCGCCAAAATGGCATTAAAAATCCATTAAATAAAAAAATAACCTCAATAATTGTTTCCAGAGAATCTCTGCAGACTACGTGATAATGGGCTAGAAATGGCACTGATACTGGCGCCTTAAACTGATGTGAGTAAAACCATTCATACGAATAACTTTGATGTTTCCAAATGATGCCTGTAATACCGCCCCAGTCTGATGTTCTTAATGACTGATTGGTTTTTACATCTGATGAAATCTCAAAACATCATTTATGACCCCAAAAGGAATAAAAAAAATAGTTGAATTTAATTAATTCTCCATTTTTTATTCGCAGAAATGCCTTGCTAATACCGTATCAATGAGTTTAAGCTACAGCTATGAAGATGGCATACGTAAGTTATCAAAGTTAATGTTAGCGAAACGATTTTTTAAAAAAGGAAAAAATCATTGTGAATTTGTTGAATAGTGAAGTTGTTTATATATTAAAAATAATGTGATGAGTACCACAAACGCTCCAGTCAATCAGAAGGAATAGTGGCGACATTGTTTGTTCTGAAAGATCCATTTAGAAAAAAATTCGCTACATTTTTTTTTCTTCAAATAATTGTATCGTTTTACTCTTTTCAGGACTTTTATTTGTCTTTTCTGGCAAAACATTGCTATCAATTGGTCTATCTCACACCCATATCTTAAGCCCTGAACGCATATCGACCTTATCTACAAAATTTAATGCACGTAAGTACAACGAATTTCACAAGTTTACTGAACATCGAAGAAAAGAACAAGTATAAAAATTACTTTGAAAATATCGCAACAATTACTTTAGTCAGTGGACCATGTCGAGCCATCTTTTTGAAGAAAGAGAGAGTTGGAAGAGACACTCTTTCTACAACAAATTCTTAAATATATTCATAGAATAGCTCTTTCTCAAGTAATCCAGATTTTGTTTTACATGATGAATATTTAGTTATCCCTGTCATACATATGCACATGGTGAGATTTATTGGTATCTGAAGTTATTTAAATGCGAAATATATAATTAATTATTCATTTTGTATTTTACTAATTATTCGTATTCAACCCATTATTACAGATGCAATAATTCAGGAACTCTGTGAACTGGATAGCCACCAATGGAATTCAATCAATGGTAAGTTATCTTAGTTAAAATTAGTTAAACTTATTTATTCTTTAATCCATGTGAATTTACATGATGTTTACAATTGACAAGCATATTACTGAAATCAGTCTTGATGTTCACTAGGACTCTGATAAAATTATGAATCAATTTTTTAATTATTCCATCATCATTGGAATACTACTCAATCATTCTTGCTCACTTTACAGCCGGTGTTGCTCTGGGCGATTCACGATAATTACGTAGAGATGAGACTTACTACATACAGCGGGTGAATATTCAATAATAATTAATAACGAATGGATTTGCTAACGAAGTGGTCAAGAATTTAAAATATTTCCAACGTTGTACAGCTTTTTTGTAAGTCGTTGGTGGATGGAATAGACTGAAGCAATATGATAATTTAATTCCCTACTAAAATCGATCTTAAAGGTGTTTGCCTACAACAACTTGAATTCTCTGTCGATTCATGTATAAAAAAATTGAATATAAATGTTTGACGCTTTCGTACGAAAGTTCAATTAATTTCTACTGGAAATTCCATCATTTTTTCGGATTATATCGAAAAAGTATACACTTGCAGTTTAATTTTTATATTTAACAAAAAGGTTTAAGTGAAAGTATTTTACACGAAAAAGGAATTTTAAAAGATTTGATTTTCCTATACAATTTATTCTATTACAGTGACTTCTATCGAGATTTTGCGATCTGATTTTCTTAAAATTTATCTGTTTGATTTTTTCAAAACGGAGCAAAAGATTTGAAAAAATTATGTCGAGAGTCTTTTTAGTGAAAGCATCTCAACGGAATATCTTGTAAGAAAGAATAAATTTTAATGGTTAAACACAACAGCTGCTATTGAATTTTTTCCTAAAAAGAAAAAGAAAAAACTATAAATCCATCCAGTTTTTTTTCGTTCGAGTTCCAAGAGGCCTGTAATAAAAAATATCAGGAGACTATCAATTTTTCATTGAGAATCGAATTTTCTACTGCGAAAATTTTTTGATTTGTTTTTTTTATAAACTTTCGTATTTGTGCCTACATGGACCAAAAGTGAGCATTCTAACCCCGCTTGGCTCGGTTAGAAACGTTCACTTTCGTCCATTTTGGCCGTAAAATCGTATCCAGCCCTAAGGAGGAGAATAAGACAAAAATTCCCCACGTGCTTATAACTCGTCTACTATTGCTCCGTAGATGAGTAATATACTATTTCGAAATATTCGTAACATAATCAAGAAATGTGTTCTCTCTCGACCACTTCATTACTAAATTCCATTAATAATAATTTTCTTTTTATGATGATATCAATATATACGCTATTATGACTTACCGAGTATGATTAGTACTTGCCCTCACTGAAGTTACAATAAACATTTATTTTCTCATAAAATTCCGTAACAATCACTTTATAATTATTTTTTGGTCATTCACAGATCGTATCTAAAGGAAATTCCATCAATTCCATAATTATGAAGAAACGAGAGCGAAAAACAAAAATAGACATGTAAGTTGAAAATTAAAAGATCAAATAATTTTACCAATAATTTTGTTCCCATTAAAATGATGTTTTTTTTCTTAATATACGCTATGAAAATAATGAAATCAATTAATATTCTGAACTAAATAAATAAGACCAATTAAATACATCCAATAAAAACATAAATACATTTATTTCGTGAATTTTCATATTTCAGGCGAGAGCACTACCAACAAACTTCAACATAACTAACTTTAACTAAAGTTGTAATTTGATCTTTGGTGAATACATTTTTTTAAATAATTAAAAATCATGATTATGTGTTTTGTTGCGTTCCCTAATCTAAATAAATTCCATATCTCGGGGAATTGTTCAGATTGACTGGCCTATTGGTGTATGTTCATTTTGGCTTTTCTACGTTTTATGATTCATTCTCCCGTCAAATGATATCTAGAAACAAAGGTCCAGATTGACCAGGCACTTGGGCGCACATTTTACCTCACAAATCGTTGATATAAGAAGGCAAAAGACTCCTCACGCGCTCCAATTCAAAGCGATTCGGCTATGTACTATTCACTGGTGAAGGCCGAAAATGAAATGTATTGTACTACTGCGCAAGCTGCCAGCTCAAGTTTTTTTTTCTCTCTCCCCCCCCCCCCCCCCCCCCCCCCGATTATTTCTGATTTTTTAAGTATATTTTTAGGGCTCATTTCTGAAAACTCGCAAAAAAAAAAGTAATTTACGCAACCGGGTGTACGTCCAGATAATCTTTTCTAGGAAGATAAACCCAGGCACTTTCGCCATGTTTACCAACGTGGTGCTGAGGTTAACTGTCTCTTGATACACGGGCATAACAACTGATCGCCAGGTCGTTATAGCAGTTTTATATCACGAGTTTTTGGTCATTTCGAAAAAAAAGTGCAGTTAACATCCCAGTAAACAATAATTCGAACATTTGCAGTAAAGAAGGCCATTTTGCCAATAAATTGCAGCAAATTATCAAATTTTGCTGTCTGGGATACTAAAAGAAAAATGGATGTAGCCGACAAAGGATATTTTTTCACATTAATAAGTGATTGGGGAGAATTTTGTGCTTAAGGAAAGGCACTCGCATGGCGAAAGTGCCTGGGTTCATCTCTCCAGAAAAGATTATCTGCACGTACATTTGGTTGTGTAAATTTTTTCGTCGCGAGATTTCAGAAATGTGCCCTAAAATAGTATATTTCGTAACAAATGAAAAAAAATGGTTTCTGGCGAGTAGGAGGTTTATATCACGAGCCGAAGGCGAAAAAGAATAAGAAACCGCAGGCCTTAAGGCCCGGATGGAGAGACCATTTTTTCCTCCCCTCCGCCCGACTCCCCTTGCCCATACTTTCAGCCATCTAAGATGGCAGATTGAGAGGGGCATAGAGAGTCATTTTTTAGATTGTATCATTCCGAAAAACAAGGCACAAAATTAAAAAAAGGGCTTTGTCGCACCCTCAGAAATTTTATGTTCAATTTTTTACGCCTATTTTTGAGGCACGCTTAGAAACTCGCGACGAGAAAAGAAAACTACGGCAGCGAGTGTATGTCCAGATAATTTTTGCTAGGGAGATAAGCTCAGGCACTTTCCTCACACATAAAATTCCCCACAATCACTCACTAATAAAAATATCCTTTCTCGGGCACCTTATTATTATTTTTTTAATATCTTGACGGCACTATTGTTTCGAAATGACAAAATACTCGCAATATCAAACTATTATAAGAGAAATCAGCATAAGTTTTTTAACATGAAATGCTACCCCTACCACCTCCATTTTGCGTATGATCGCGTTACCCCCACTTCTTTGTTTGATGTTAAAAGTTATGCTGGCTTCAGTTTATGTGCCTCTCAGTGCCCAGGTATAACAGCTGATCGTCAGCTCGTTATAATAATTGGATATTGCGAGTGTTTTGTCGTTTTGAAACAATAGTGCCATCAAGATATTAAAAAAATAATAAGGTGCCCGGCAAAGGATATTTTTATTAGTGAGTGATTGTGGGGAATTTTATGTGTGAGGAAAGTGCCTGGGTTGATCTCCCTAGCAAAAATTATCTGGACATACACACGGTGCCGTAGTTTACTTTTCTCGTCGCGAGTTTTTCAAAGTGTGCCTTAAAAATAGGCTTAAAAAATAAAAAATAAAATTTCTGAGGGTGCGACAAAGCCCTTTTTTTATTTTGTGCCTTGTTTTTCGGAACGATACAATCTAAAAAATGACTCTCTATGTCCCCTCTCAATCCGCCATCTTAGATGGCTGAAAGTATGGGCAAGGGGAGAGGGGGGGGGGGGGTGGCCTCTCCATCCGAGCCTTAATTTCTTTATTTATCTGAAAATGTTATTTTGTCGGTAATAAGACAATAACAGTACCTGCAACTCTTTTTCGAATTTGGGGACAACTGTTGATTTTCGTTTGGGTTACTCTTGAAGGAAATAACTCGTAATTTTGCCGGAACCTAATTGCTAGAAATAAAATTAATCCCTTGCAGACATAACATTTACTTTTGTTTATACTCATGTAGATGGACGGGACTTCCCGGATTACGCTTGTCCTTCTAAAAATCATTCCTTAAACATCAATTTTTTAGGTGTTTATTGAAATGCAACGTGTGATGGAACACCTTACTAAATGGCATCTGGTCTCACCAGCACGTAGCATTAATCAGCATTCGCGACGGGGAAGCGTCTGGCCTGAACTCAAGGAAGGTCAAAATTTGATCCGGTCGTCCACTTCAAATTATTATCCCTAATTGCATCCGACTCAATTTTTTTTGTTGTATCAAATAGCAAAATATTTCAGGTTCACCGAAAAATGTCATGGAGGTATTTTATACGGAAAATGGCGGCAAGTCGGCCGTCACTCCATCATCTTCGAAGTTGAAGAAGAGGATTTCGATGCGTGAAGCCTCTATTTCAAGTTGGCAAAAATGTACAAGACATTGAGAAATTACACCTGTTCATTATCGAATTATTGACAACCAAATACGGTCCAATTTGTCCCCACTCCCTACGCCCAATGCCTTTTTTCCATATTCGCGAATTTCATGGCCAATTTTAAGCTATGAATGAACGAACTATGATTTAGACTAATGATTATAAATATAAATGATGGATTGAGGGCAGGTTAAAACCTGAGAATAATTGCCAGTAATCCTTTGATTCTGATGAAAATAGATGTTGGCCTCGGGTAGTTATTTTCGAGAGAAATTAATTAGGTGAACAGGTAAAGTAACCGAGCAGTAATAAAATTGTGGAAGTCTATTTACTTATTCCGTTATATAACAAATTATGTTGGTACGTGCGGGTTTAGAGAAATTGTGAGTCGTTTTTTTGTGGGGAATTCAACGGATTTTGTGTATCCTTGTTGACTAGCTAATTTTCTTAATAATAAATTGCGCGCAAGGAAATAATTAAACACCCTTCCGTTGAACATTTAATTTGCAGAAGAAAAGTATGTCGATATTTTTCGATAAAATTTCTCAATTCTTCAAGATTTTAATAATGAAACATAATTTCGTTATTTCAATGACTCGTTATCGACAAAATTATTCAGCTATCTGTCAATAGTCAATCATCACGACAAAAGTATTGAATGACCTTACCCATAGAAAATTCACTTTTGTTGGAAAAAAGTATCGACATTTTCTTGCACAAGACAACACATTATCGTCGATAATCATTCCATCAACGAAAATTGTCCCATTAAACTTCGCTTATTCGAGTGCTCAACTTTGAAATAATTTAAATCATTCAAGTAGAAATGGACACCATAGAGTGTGTGTGTGTGTGTGTGTGTATGTGTGTGTGTGTGTGTGTGTGTCAGTGTAAGCGAGTGAATGAGAAAGCGATCATAATATGACTTGATAATCCGTTAGGGGATTGAATTCCTTCTGATGTGTATCATTTAAGGCAAATTTATAGCCCCACAGTCTCATCGCACTTGAGCATACACTCTGTATCTCCTGGACCTCCTCGAAATCCAAATCATTACGCCAATGAAATGGTGCTGCCTTTGAATTACGAAATGTACTAGAGACACCGCCAACATCACTCTTCGTGTGAGTCTCGAGGAAACGTTGGACATTTGGGTGAAAATCTAGGCCGTAGAATTCACAGAGTTCCTTGGCATGAGCAAATGGATCTAGGGAGAAGTCTTCATATCTGATAACTCTGAAAAAAAAAAATTTGAAATCACTGCTCATCCAGACATTACCTCAAGAATGGGAATATCTGATGATATGAGCTAATTATTTTTGTCATTGAGCAATGAAAAGGAGAAGTTATTGTTGAAGAGTCAATATCGACGCGATTACTCTTGTCAGTTTTTCTGGATCTGTCGGGCTGCCCGCAAAAGAAAACCCAACAATTTGTCCCAATTTATATATACCCAATTTATATATACAATTACATATACTCCCGAATCCCGAAGTGCGGCACCACACCGGTTCTTCAAAAATAAACATTAAGGGTGAGTACGAGAGTGCTGGTTTAGCGTTAACTGAGGTTTAGCTAACTGAGCGACCGCCATTTTTATCCGAACTATCCAACGTTAATTCCAAAGTTA
>JAPYZM010006673.1:0-10425 GCA_030522845.1 Psyttalia concolor | reverse complement strand
TGGCGAGTGATATAATCCCACGAGTCAAAAACTACTTTTTTTCACGTGTTACGAACAATATTTTTCATCTCAATGTGTCGAAAAAGTACTTTTCAGTCACTCGACGCGAAGCGAAGACTCTCATAGCTCTCGACATCTTCATCCTCCCTGGTTGATTTTTTTATTGGCATCTAGATGAAATAATATTCCGAATACAACATAGAATCTTACGAATCATGTGAAGATTTCGTTGTTCATGATTTATTATCGATTAATCCAGGACTGTCGACGAAGATAAAATACAAACTTCTAAAATTTTCGATATCTCTTACGGCCAATATCAACCGAATAATTTTCAACAGATTTAACCTACCAATCAACAATGGGAGCCGCGTAAACAGCGTCGATAGCTGCAGTGATGCAGACAGTGTTCATTCCATTGGCAGGAGTTGCAGCGATTTAGATTCTGGTGAAGATGATGATGACTGCCCATCTAGCAATGAAAATAAAACATTCGAAAAAATCAGCGAAGTGGACGAGGGACAGTTTTTTGCAGGAGTGGTAACATCTCAAAGAGAAGCTGACGATCTTCTGATTTATAACATTCATTTCAAGGAACTGGGAAATCTCCGAGCGAAAATCAAGTGCGAAAATACAACCACACTGCCTCCCGAGAAAACACAAGCACTGAAAACTACACTGCACTCCGAGAAATCAGCAAAAATTGACTCTGGGCTTTTGCAAGAGGCTAGACAACTCAAGACACTCCAAATCGATGCAAATACAGATCCTAGGACTGCTTATTGCATTATAGCTAGCAAAATCAGGAGTATAATTCCATTTGTTAAAGTTGCATATCCTGATTTGGTCAATAGTGGAGGTCGTGGTGTACCCGAGCCCCTGAACGACAAAGATAGAAATGTTTGTCGTGCTAAGCTCTTGACAAATGTTGACCGTAGTCTGCGTCCGAGTTCTATTAATCCTGAGACAATATTTGATCTTGACAAATTAATGAATACATTGCAGTCGGAAAGAAGAGAGAAAAAATTCTTGAATAATGTAGATGAACACAGAGTTGGATATCCAAATGTTGAAACAAAGAGTTTGCAGTTCGAGTCCCGCTTTGAGAGCGGTAATTTGAGGAGAGCTGTGCAAATTGGACCGAGGGAATATGATTTGATTTTATCACCGGATATCAATAGTGGATCCAGACATCAGTGGTTTTATTTTGAAGTATCCAATATGGAGGCCAACATTCCTTACACCTTTAATATCATAAACTGTGAAAAAGCCAACTCACAGTTCAATTTTGGTATGAAACCGATTATGTTTAGTGTCATTGAGGCGCAATTGGGAAGATCCGTGTGGGTCAGAACCGGAAGTGACATCTGTTATTACAGGAATTCGTACAGGAGACCGGGCAGGGGGAAGAATTATATGACAACTTCATTCACTGTCAATTTTCCTCATTCGTATGATGTCTGCTATCTCGCCTATCATTTCCCGTTTACGTATAGTGGATTACTATGGCACATCTGGATGTGGCGGAGAAATTCTCTCAACGGATCTATCTATTTCAATGCTGATGTGTTATGTGACACCGTCAATGAAAATGAGTGTCCTGTACTCACTATTACTTCACCGAATTCCAGGGGAAATCCGATCAACGTAAGTATCATTTTATTTTCACAATAATAATGGCGAATCCATTGGGGATATTTATCCCGCGAAACGTATGGTTAAAATCAAAAACTGAAAGAAGTCAGTTTCATCGTCGCAGAAAGTGAGATTGAATAGGTGAGAAAGGATATTAATTATTTGAACAAAATTACGATTTCTGTAAAATATAATCCAGACAGCAAAATTCAATAATTTGTCACTATTTATCGGCAAAATGGTCTTCTTCACTGCAAATTTTCGAATTATTGTTTACCGGGAAGCTACAATAATTCACAAATAGTTAAACAAACAAACATGCTAGGCGTGCGAATTTAGGAGCAATGATCTTGAGGAAGGAAAGGCAGAAATTTTACATTTCATATAACGCTACAGGGTTACTAACTATTCCCTTCAAATCATTTTATATTACGAAAAAATCGAATAATATTCGTTACTATTATGATTATTGCAGAATAGAAAAATGATCTTCATAACTTCTCGAGTTCATCCCGGAGAGAGCAATGCATCCTGGGTGATGAATGGAACACTAGAAACTCTCCTTGATAATTCCACTTATATGAGAACTCTACGGAACGATTATATTTTCAAAATAGTTCCGATGCTCAATATCGACGGTGTCATTAATGGATGGTAAGGAAATTGTCAATTTATATTATCATATTTCATTACTTTAAGATATTGGTATTAAATTTTATTAATCACTCATACGTAATTCCTTCATAATTTCTCACGCACGTCGCTCGCGTTCCATATTTATTGAATGAAAAAACATTAATGGAGACAATACAATACAATATGTTTCTAAACTTGGAGGGAATACGACTGGATGACAGAGACGTTACAACATGGGAAAACAAAAAATATTCAGGAAATGTAGTGATTTTTTTGTGTTTAAAAATTTCCCAAAGAACGTGTCGTCTTGCACTCGTATTCCTACTTGAAGGCAGACGTCGACTATTTCATACAAAAATTGATCATACATGATATCATATCGTATCATAATTAGTTTTACATTGTTGACATTAATCGAAACGCCATAAAAAAAAAATTCACACGATTCGTCTTATCAAAATACTGAATGATATAAAAATCATTTTTCATAATCAAAACAATTCCTCCATAATTTCAAAGTGACCAAGTCCAGCAATCACACACTATGTCCAATAATTTTGCAAACATAGCTGGAACTCTTAGTTTCCTTAATGAATATAATTCAAGCCCCTTTTGTCTAGGGGAATTGAAAAAAATAATGAGAAAATGAATTTTTATGTTTAAAAAATCTTAACCAAATTCTATAAAATACTCTAAAATGCTAGCTTGTAAATGATAAAAAAAAGAATTACTTGGACGGAGGGTCTAATACTTTGCCGTTACTGCGGACTTTGATGTTGTACTTGTAGGCTGGCTCGGCATCTGGTAGAATCGTACTTGTATCTTCTTCCTGACCTTTAGAAGTATCATGACCCACTAGAATTTCCGGCTGATCGTTGACATAATCCTGGTTACTATCATAAGGACCAATTGTTTTTGCATCCTCTGGACTACTATCGGGCATTTCCGTTTTCGTGTCAATATTTTCATAATCAGATGATTCAGGATGCTCAGGGATTTTTTCTTGATTCTGCAAATTTTTGCGTTGGAGGGAACGAATGTCGTGGGTCTCTAGACCCTCAAAAAGTGTCTCAATTCGGGTTTGTGCGCCTGGACCTTTCGTGAAAAGACTCGTTATATTTGGAATATCTTCGGGCCTAGTCGTTTTCTTAGCTGGCAGAAATTCGTCTTTCTTTGTGGATGATGAACTCAATGTACTCATGAGTCTACCAACCACCGTATCTTCCGAAATTGCAGATGCCTCTGATGACATTTCAGTATTTTCCGATTGTTCACGTTCATCTGATTCAGTTTCAGTAATTTCGTCATTTGCAGAAGATGTGTCCAGCCTGTCCGCTTCATCTCGGTCCGTTTCCGGTAAGGTTGTCGTTGTTGCATAAGGCCTACGGTTTCTAGAATATTATAAATAATGTGCTAGATTGTTTCTATAAATTTAATATCATATCACGTTCAAACATGGGAAAACCATGGAATTCATTTAGGGATGAAGTTGATTCAGAAATCATCTTCGAAGGGGAACCCTGGTGCTTTACATTTTTTTATCCACGTGCTCATTCTAGAGAAATAATTTACTATAATGATTGAAAATGTGTTCCTTCATGTTAGTATTGTTATTATTGATCTTTTGAATTTATATTTTGAGATTTAATTCGTTAGAATGTGTTAGGGTGATGAAAATTGCGCACCCTGCAGATTTAATACGATTTTTCTGAAATAATTGAAACTAAAAATTAATCGTGAAAAATATCTTTCTAAATTAGAGAACTTATTGAAGCTGATGAAAAATATAACTATGCTAAAAAAAAAGTTATCGCCTGGCATATCCATCTAACCCAGCTACCAACTATTTTAATTGAATTATGTATAATGAATACATGAGCTGCGCTTAATTGATAATTTGCAAGCAGGCGCGCGCCTTTTTCATATACCGTCGATAAAAGGTCTCACCTCTTACCCCTGAGTTGCCGAAACTGGTATGCTCCCGTAATTGTAATAGTAGCATCTCGTTTGCTCGCAGATAAAATCTTTGACGAGTGTACAATCTTGAGCGTCCCATGCCAGTGTCGGTGTTGTCATTGCGACACAACCGTCTGCGCTACCACTGTCGCCACTGAAATCGAGATTTTTCAGAAATCAACTATTGTATTATGTCTTATCGAACTATCTTGATCCTGCAAGATCTTCGAGTAATTTCAAAAATAGTCATTTCATGCCCGAGGCTTGAAAACAGATCATCGTCTCCCACGTGCAAAATTGCCTTCCAAGCGGAAGGCGAGGATGGCAAGCACGTGGGGGAGGATGATATGTTTTCCATGGCGAGGCTTCGATATTATCTTTCGTCATGTGGCACCTGGAAAGCGCCACAAAAACGGCGTCTTTCAGGTGCCGCGCACGCAAACTTCTTTCCGTACTGACCTTGACTTTTCCCCGTCCGGGAATTGGCATTCGCCCTGTCCCCAACTCGGTAAAATCAAAGTCACTACGGAAAAATGTTGTCCGGGGTGTCGTTATAGGGTTTTTTTACTCGTGTGGTTGGCAACGCCACACGAGTAAAAAACTCTATAACGGCAGCCCGGAAATGTACTATTTTGTCACTCAGTCCGTAAAGCACTACTTCACGGCCGCTTCGCGAAGAAAATTTATATTCGCCAGAATATTCGCCAGAAAAGTTCTTCACGGCCTAGTGTCAAAATGTACTAAATTTTGGTGCTCAGTCCATGAAGGAACGTTTTATGGCTGCTGCGCGGCCATAATCGCCTGCCCACGGACTGAATAACAAAAAATATCGTTTATGCCAGAGGTGCCCGTAATCACGCGATTCTAACATCGCTGCGCTCGGTTAAAACGCGCATTACGGGCACAATGACGCCTTCGGCTCGTGTTACAACCTCCCACGAGCCAAAAAACACCATTACGCACAAGTTCCATACAATATTTTATGTCATTGTGCCCGTAATCCGCGATTCAACCAAGCGAAGCGAGGTTAGAATCGCGTGATTACGGGCACCTATGGCATAAAATACTATTGTCACTTGGCCGTGGAGCACTTTTCTGACGATTGTGTTTCTAATTGTCGGCTTCACCTCGGACTACAAACTAACAATCTCCAGAGACGTGGCTCACGGCCTCAGTGACACAATATACTATTTCCTATTGAGACCATTCTCCATGGAAAACATATTTTCATCATTTCTTTCAAAATCAGGGCTTATCTAGACAGTTAAATGATAAAATAATTATGACAGTATGTACCTTTCCCGTGCCACCCTCTGGGGCTCTGTTCCCGGTGGAACATCGGCGGGTCTGTTTGATCGTCTCACCATATAGTTAAATGTCACATTAAATGGCAGACCTGTGCTCATCCATAGAAACATATCGGTTCCCAATTTATTTCCCGATGTCCAGAAATCATATTTCGTATATCCTGCATTCTTCAAATACTGCGTCATCGTATCGGCTTTTTCTTTAGTCTCGAATGAGGCTAATTGTAAGCCCAGTGAACGACAGTACTGATATGCCAGGAAGTAGTTCAATTCGGGACTGTATGGGTTCATTCTTGACACAAAGTACTGAACTCCATCCAATTGAATCGTTGTTATTCTTTGCCCTGAAATTTGCAAAGTGTCAAATTGGGATTGCAAATTACTTAAGGCCCGGCGGTAATAGTTTATAATCTCGAAATCGCCATGACTAACTACAGGAAAAATCATCATTAAATTATAATCAAACCTAATTTCGGGCTTTCGTGCATAATTTCTGCTGGTCGGAAAATACATCTGCTGACGATTTGATCATTATTCCACATGTAATCAGGATCGGCGATTTCGAGGTGACAAATTATTACATCCGACTCTCAATGTACTATGTTCGATTTTATAAGGGCTAAAATAGAATAAACTGTAAATAAAAAAAAAATAAGCGAACGAGAAACTATCAATTTGTTCACTTAAAAGCATCAGTGGTACCAGGGGGGTTTAAAAAGTATCGCTATAATTTTATTATGAACAAAGAATCAAGTTTGACAGATTAAAAAATAAAATACGGAACTTTTGCACAGCTACAGGCATGGGCATTTTATCTAAAAAAAATTTTGTTTCAGGATGAGCGTTTAATTCCACGCAATGTTTCCAATTCGTAGTAGTCGATTTGTATAAAATATTTAAATACCAAATAATCAAACTCAAAATTTTAACGAATGATATTTAGTTCAACAAAAATTGAGATAATTATGATTTTGAGAAACCAACATTTGATAACGCCCGAACTACTGTCAAATTTCGCCGGTTGTTGACGTGAATTACTGCAATACACTGATTGGATTGCAACATACAATTAAAAAAAAATCAGGTCTATTGATTCATCAGAAGATATGACGACCAAATTTTCCAAAAAAATCATGACTTTTTCAACTTTTCATATATTTTTGAAATTATTCAACTGAATTTCATAGCTTCCAGTATATGACAATATTTTAATAATTATATTTTCAAATATTTCAATTGAAACGTCACATGGGAAAAGTTTCAAAAATTTAGATAACATACTTTTCTATATTATTTTTTTTCTCAATAGTTCCAATAGTTTCAAACATATTTGTAGAATACTCGTTCTTTGTTATAATACTTTTCTGTTCTTTTCCAAGTTTTCTGGTGTGTCCTTTTAACAAACAAGGAATGTTTGCCTAGGTGTTCTATTGGGGCTTATGTATATGTGAGAACTTATTCTTAAACGAAATTTGAGAGAGAACTGAATGATCAACTCATAGTAAATCATTTGCTCTAGGCACGTTTCTTCCTGCCACTTCCTAACAATGAGGATTTAAGAGAGAACGACAGTGAATTGTAATAGCATAAATTCCGAGATAGAATTGAATAAATGAAGATGCCATTATATTCTTCTATTATAAATTTTCAATTCAATTTACAACAGATTGAATTAGTAATAGCTCAGATGGGAATAGCACTCGACTAGTGATTGGAAGGTTCCGGGTTCGATTCCCGGTCCGACAATATATGATTTTCTTTGTCAATCATTTGTGGACTAGATTTATTGACAAAAAATTTCCACCTATCCAAAATCCTTGCCATCCGTTAATCTCACTGTCCTACCATAAAAAATGTGGAACGCATTCCCTCTGCCCATTTCCAAAAATCCTTGTGTCTGAGATTTCAAGCGATTGAATTTTCTAGTTTTGTTTCGATCCTTTCCCGGTCAAAGATAAGATTTTTTTCGGCCTTTCCTCTTTTTTCGAGAGAGTGAGTTGGATTTACTCGTTTTGAATGTATCGAACGTGAAATTTTCCCTCTTTGCTACCTACGAAAATATTGGTGACAATTTTTTTCGATGTTTATATACTGCGAACGTCAATTATTGGAAAAAAATTGGACACTTGAATATTCAAAATTACACCATATTTAATTTTCTTTTTTTTTTTCAGTGATTTTTATATTCAAAACATCTATTTTGAGCTATCATCCAAGTTGGATATCGCCCTGAATATAGATTAGTATAGTCTTCCCGAAATCTGGTGAATTTAATTAACATACCCCTAGACAACTTTAAACCACTTTAATCGCGCAAAAGAAACCTACGCAACATAGATGAATATATTTATTCGAATTTACTCCCTACTGCTCACTGGCAGAGTTAATGAAGCCATTTTAAACTGTTTGGCCGAAGTGATGGAAGTTTGAGAAGAAAGAATTAAGCCTAAAATGGCTTTTCAAGTTACGCGGCTTAATTATAATAGTTACTGAAGAAAAAAAAACTTTCGTGACATGATTTGTTAATTTCCTCCTATATATGTTCGATATATCCTGGATATCTGTGGATATGTACCCACATATATTCACCATATTGCTCGTAGCTACCGCCTTCTGCCTAGGATAGCTCATATTCATATTTCCGATTGTCAAGTACGTTACACGGGCTAAATTAATACTTGTCTGGGATGTGCCATAATGGCATAGATGGGAATTCATTGAGACAATGAATTCAGTCAGACTGGTATGTAACACTTAAGATACCGACGCCCCATCCATTCGCGTGAATCCAGTATCATGATTCTTTTTATCTTGACATATTATCGAGATGAAACGAATGATTTCTGAAATAGAATGGAGTAATAAAAACGGAAAGAGGGAGACCAGATGAAGATAATCGGTTATTGTAAACTCCCTCCGAGACAGTCTACAGTGTGGGCTCTACAGGTATGAAACAGGTGGTAATAACCCCAAGGCCTTGAGACACGCTAGCCTGCTGCGAGTGTGCACGTAATGTAAGATGCAACCGATTGTCCACTACTAACAAGCCATCATACATGACTAGACAAATTCACGCCAGGGTCAATGATCGTTATTTGATCTATTTTTTTCATCTAATCATTGCGACTTACAACGACCATTAAATACTACTTTCATTAACTGAATCGAAAATTTAAATAATTTACAAAAATTAAATATTGCACCAGAATTATGCTCGAACAATTTTTTCAATATTTCTGATATCAATCTCAACGGATTTACAGAGCTATAATATATTAATTAATATACAAACCTGCGACAAGACACGTTGTAACAAAAAGTACTAGAACAATCTTCATGTTCAGAATTTTTATTGAGAAATCTTAAACTTATTAAATAATTCGTTGATAAAAACTCGAGAAATAACTGTTAGAGAATTTAAAATAAATGCCGGATGTTGGAGTTTAGGGTCGCGTTCTCGAACTGGCCTCGCGTAGCATCGTGAGCTCCCTTAAGAATCCTCTGGCGAAACGTCAGGGGAGAGCCAGTTGGGAGGGGAGAGAACTTAGTTGAAGATGATTCACTTGACTAATACCTTTGAGGGAGTCACGGTCGAAAAAAGGTCTGATCATTCGTTTGTCGACGGTGAAAGAGAACCATTCAAAAAAAATGAAATGCTGAAATTTTTCGACAGCAGTTCTTTAACCGTTGATCTACCGGGGTCGATATGTGATATCGAGCCATGCGAGAACGTATTTTGTTTTTAATTTGATGTTCCCGCAATTATTCTGGATAATGGCGTCGAAGAAATACAATTGGAAAAGTAGATGTTGTAGTTTCAATTATACATTGGAGTGCTATTACTCCAGTTATGACATCCTTGACTGAAAACCGTATATACACGAAGTATATGTATCAATTCTACACACTTATATTTCAACCAAACACGAAATATGTCGCATATATATTTTGTTCATAAAAGTGCGAAGAGCTTGTTAAATAACTGAGAAAGTGGAGAGGCGAGGCAGCGGGCGGTGAATTACAATAAAAACACATAAGTAAAAGTGATTCGTCTGCAGAGTAGAAATTAAAATAGAACAATGATGCGTAAGAATGAGACGATGGTGCATGAAGGTGGCTGAGAGGAGCGAGAGGAATAAATGCGCAACATTACTTTTTCTGTTAAGAAATTATCGCACGGTCAACAACTCTTCTATTAGAGGCAATTGTAATGAAATTTGAATTCATGAATGAATGAAACTATATCGCAATAATATGGGACGAAATTTGCAATAATATGCTGGTTATAAATGTTCACCAATTAAACAAATAAGGAATGTGAGAACTCTTTGAGGGGTTAGTAACAATGACATCAAAATAGATTGACTCATCTACAGGTTACGCGGTAATATGTGATCAATCTGGCCATCGTTTTAAGTCTTCATTCATGCATTATATCATTTGAATAATAACTTCCTGGATTCCAGCCGTTGAAACAATAATAGCCTAATTGAAGAAAGCATTCCATGTGAACTCTTGTAAAGATTATTTGTCATTTTTTTTTTTATTGAATGCGTTGGAGGTCTTCTTGGCCTATGAGCCATGTTACAACGTGTAAATAAGTTCTGTGTACATTATAACGTTTTGGTTTCTCTTACATCGTCATATCTTATCGTTAGATTTTAATCTCATGTTTTTTTTTAAATTGGTGTATACATTTCAGTGCTTTAATGTGTAGTGTGGACAGAATTGACTCAATGTTAAATGGCGGAGTACCTACTTTCATTACCATGAGTTTATTTATTAAACTTTACCTGTTGCTCATCGTGTTGGGACAGGCCCAGATAATATGGTTTAAGTCTTTTGAAATATGCCCACATTCACAACCTGGGTCTTCGATAATCTTAACCCT
>JAPYZM010006667.1:0-12792 GCA_030522845.1 Psyttalia concolor | reverse complement strand
TTTTTTTCACTTGTTACGAAATATACTATTTCATCCCAATGTGTCGAAAAAGTATTTTTTCATGACGTTGTGGCGGAAAAGTCACTTTTCAGTCACTCTCCGCTTCGCGTCGAGTACTTTTTCGACACATTGAAATGAAATAGTATATTTCGTAACAAGTGAAAAAAAAATGGTTTTTGACGAGTGGGAGGTTTATATCACGAGCCGAAGGCTCTCCCCTTCGCGTCGAGTGACTGAAAAGTACTTTTTCGACACATTGAGATGGAAAATATTGTTCGTGACACGTGAAAAAAGTGCTTTTTCACTTGTTACGAAATATACTATTCAATCACTCGCTGCGAAGCGGAGAGTGACTGAAAAGTTACTTTTCCGACACAGTGTGATGAAATAGTATATTCCGTAATAAGTGAAAAAAAATGGTTTTTGGGGAGTGGTATAATCCTACGATTGAAAAACCACTCTTTTCACGTGTTACGAACAATATTGATGAAATAGTATATTTCGTAACAAGTGAAAAAAAATGGTTTTTGGCGAGTGGGAGGTTTATATCACGAGCCGAAGGCGAGTGATATAATCACACGAGTCAAAAACCACTTTTTTCACGTGTTACAAACAATATTTTTCATTTCAACGTGTCGAAAAAGCACTTTTTAATCACTCGACGCGAAGCGGAGATCCGATGAATCTCCTACCGGATTAGCTGCGTTGAATGTCCCATTGAAATAGTAGAACTAAAATTAAAATTATATTTTTTCTGTTTACACTCGGCTAGGAAAACCACTTTGTTGACGGAAAATTCTGAGAAGTGTGAGGCATGTGTTTATACATTGCTTCATTTTCCTGAGCCTCTGTCTGTTTAGTCAGTTTCTCTACGGCCTTTGTCAAGAGCAGATCGGTCTTCCGCGCGTTAAAATTAAAGCTACAATTTTTCACTTGCTCCCCGCTTTTATCCATCCAATCGCGCATTTCTAATAATCTCCGTGCGACTTATCCTCATTGATTTTTAATTTTTATTTTACATTTCGATAGTCTCCACTTGAGTCTTAAAAACCTACGCTCGAATTTTTTTCAAGCCTCACCTGAATCCTTCCCGAATTTGAAAAAAATTCGCAATTTCCTTCCGTTGAAGTCTCCCCTTCGCTCCCCCCACCCCCCCCAACTAATCCTCTCGGTCCCACAAGCCCCCCCCCCCCCCCAAATTTTCCAAATTCCTTCCCCTGTACCACAACCCCATCCCCTCCCCATTCTCAAATGCCACCCCACCCCCACCTCGGGATGCCCGTCGAAGCGGGAAAATCCAGTTCGGGGATGCCTGGTGAGTTCAAACCGTGGAAACATCCCGGAATATGGGCTAGAGTGAGAGCGACCGATGCGTATCGAAGCAGAGCCTCCGTTAAACGCTGGTGGCGCCATGCTGCCTCCTCCATTGGTCACTCTGCCGCCGTAGTGGGCGTGGTCGGCTGTTGGGTGGGGGGGGTGAGCCCTCGGTCTTGAGCCGTCCGAAAAGTGGTGGAAGTGTGCTGCACCTCCGCCACCGCCGCTTGGTGGGTTGGCGGGTCACGCGGGGGGGGGGGGAAGAGAGCGAGAGAGAGAGAGAGAGAGTAAGACTCTCAATCCAAAGGTACAAGACTCGGCCTATACCCAGTCTTACAACTCCACCACCACCACCACCAGCGATTCACCACCTCTATCCCTTCTATCGCACCTGTGTGCCTTGTTGTGAGCCCCCCGTATACATCCCAAGCGGGGGATCTATGCCGCTTGGGTCCCCTCGATCGCCGCCTGGCGAGCCGGTACCAGTACACGACCCGCTTCTAAGAGGCGAACACCGTCGTCAATACGTTCGCACTCGATTTACTTTAATTTACCCGGGCTTTTCCGGTTCGCTGATTAACCAGTTTCAATCAACAGGAGATCTGGAACAATGGGAGGATTCTAATATCATCCCCCTCCGCCCCCCCCCCCCTTCGTCAATGTTGAGGGTGAAACGCGAGGAGAGGGGAGAGTGCGTGAGCCAAATTCCGTGAGTGATAATGTGATTGGGAGTCAGTTGTTGCAGGCACGTGATGTGAACTTGAATTTTCATTGTCTTCAGTGTTTTGTGATTGAGTGAATTATTGGGACTGATTGTCTTCTGTCAACCACCAGTCAACAGTGGGTGCTAAACTCTGGATATATTTATGTTGTGAATAAGTGACATTGATCAGTGATTATTGCTAGTTTGTGACAAGTTCAAGTGACAAGTGTGACAATTGGTGGAATTATTGGGCTGACGGTTGTTGGGGGGGCTGTTGGTGGTTTTGTTGTTGTTGGTGTGATGATGGGATATTTGGGCTGATGAGGACTGGTGTTGTTGGGTTGGTGGGGACGTGATTGATTTTCAGACGATTGTATTGAAAGGGAATTAAACTGTCACCAAGTACAAGACTAGATTTACCGTCGTCGCTGCACAATCAGCAGACGTACCGACGGTCATTAACAACGGTCATCGATGATGACGTAAATATTGAATTAGAGGGTATTGAGGGGAGAGGCGCGGGGGACGGAGCGGCACGGGGGGGGGGGGGGGCGGGGGGTGTGGTGGGGGGGGGTAGGGGCGGGGGTGGTCCGGGGGTTGTTGGAATCTGCGGACCACCTACCGGTTCACTGACGCCGACGGATTATGTTGCCGCGGCTTGCTATCCACCTGGCTCGACCATCACCCTGACAACTGGGGGAAATCATCCTCAGCCCCAGGGGGTCATTGATAATATGACACCGACATCGGGGACTGGATCTACGGCCACCACGGGACCCAATAATCCCGTTGCCATGAGTCAACTTGGAACTGTTTATGCGACTAAACGGAGACGGAGGAACGGGAAGAGGTGAGTCTGATGAGCTGCGGTCATTGGTGATTGGTCAGGGGGGGGGGGGTCTTTTGTGGGGGGTTATAATTGAGTTCTCGGGGTGCCTAGATTGCCCCCAAAAAACTAGATTTCCATCGGACATGGGACGGCTAAAACTTAGAGACTTAGACTGAGACTTAGAGAAATCTTAAGACCTCTCGGATTTTTGTCTACTCGATACCCAGACTTTTGGGAACTTCCACTGATGACAGAATGTTCTCTGACAATCAGAAATAATTCTGGTTCTCAGCAGTTCCATCTGAGTTGGGACTACTCACACTTAGACACCTAGACTAAGACTTAGGACAGTCTTAAGACTTCTTGCGTCTGTATGCGCTCGATACCCAGGCTTCTCCACTGGTTGCGGAAGATTGTTCTCTGGCAATCAGAAGTGATTCTAGGTCTCAGCAATTCTTCACCGGAATCTTATGCTCATGCCAGTTGAATTCAGTCCTAGAATGGAATTCTTACGATTAAAAGGGTAACTTGCAGGCAATAATCCAAAATTATCCGTCAACTTTAGGCGAGTTGGAATTGCCAATCGTAAACCCTCCCGAAATAAAATCGATTACTAATCGAGATTATGTGCCCTCAATGGTAATTACTATCGGACCACTCACCTATCTCCAATGAATTGAATTGCCCTATCAATTACAACCGAGCAAATCCACAAATCTCGATGGGAATATGCATTTGGAAATTGACCGGTTCGTATGAAAGAAATTCTGCTCGTGCGTTGAGGTCGTAAATCGTAACCAGTAGCGATAATAGGGGAATCGTAACGGACAGATAGTAATACACTTAAACTCCTGTAATATGTAGTTGCTGGCAGTATCGTAGGTAATGACTGTTGAATAGGAGTACTCGGAGTTTGTCTTTATGATGCCGATATTGAGAATGAGCTGAAAACCAGTTGTCTTAGGGGGGAATATTGGCAAGTATGGGACGATGAAAAGAAGTTGTCCGTCGCATCTGGCGGCGCTTTCCATAACTTGTCTCTGCCATGTGGACTTTGGTGTAAACTGTGTAAACATGTGATCTTACTCGTTACGTTGTTTTTTTTTTTGGTGATAATTGGAGAGAATTTTAAAGCAATCGGCCGAGAGCTAGTCTTCTGATAAGAGACTGAAACTGCTGTCTCATTCCGCTCTTTTGCTAATGTCTTTTTTCGTGCTGTCCAGGCCGCGACAATTTTCTTGCGTGCTCAAGTTTCTTCGGTTTATGGAGACGTTGGAAAGCTTTTCGTGCAAACGAGCGGTGTAATTGTTGGGGTTAAATGTTGTTAGAGGGCGATGAATGAATTTGAAAGTGGAGGAGGATCAAAATCTTTAGGAAAATGGCGACTCGTTGTCAGGGGATTTTGCGATTGGTGGGGTATTTTTATTTGGTGAGGCGGAGGGAGTCTGAGGGTTTGATGGGCCAGTGGAATAATTGGGGTTGTAATTATTTTGGGTAATTACGAAGAGGAGACAACAATTCTTCGAATTTTTAATGTGGTCACGTTATTATCTGAAAAAATGCTCAAAAAATTATTAAACATCCAAGAATTTTTATGTTCTGGAGGATAATTATTCTAATTTCTGGAAGATTTTACACCTTCCAGAAAAATTACGCGACTTTTTCGGATTTTTTGAGTGACGGACTGAGGAATTTACGGAACGGTAAAGATTTATTCTCTTGGATTCCTCTAGAAATCTGCGGAAAACCATTCACGCCAGCGGATTACGTGAATTACGTGATAATTAGATGGGACAATGTAACAATTACGAGTCCAATTATTTTGGACAATTAATTTTGGAATTAATGTGATAACAAAAATTGTCCCAATTTTTTGTTATTGCAAATGTTGATTGAAGGGGTTTACAATTATAATATCTTTTTTCATAGTTTTTTATTGTTATTGATTTTAGTGTAAAATATCCGTCGACTCCACGAGATTTCTCCCTAAAAATCCTTCAAAAAGAAATTGTCTGGAATTATCGCCTTCAAATCAATTATTTTCTCCTCCAAATAACACAAAAAAGATGAAAAATAAAAAAATTCGTGGAATTATTTTCTGCATTGCCGGAGCTCTCAAGTAATTTTCCAAAGTCCAGCCACGTGTCAATACTTCGGGCAACCCTCTTTACTTTCATTAATTATAGGTTATTCGTATGGTAAAAAAAAAAAAGCCGCACTTAAGGACACTTCGAGCATTACCAACGACACCAGAATATGCGCTCTTCGTTATTACCCGCAAATTCACTCGTTGAGCGTCGTTATCAGTATTTAATTGAACAAGTAATTACTCCACTCGTCGGAGGAATGATGTAGAGCACTTTAATAACATCATTTCCCAACAATTTCATTAACTTCAGTAAAAAGTATTAAATAAGATAATTCGGGGGGGGGGAGGGGGGGGGGGGTTAGGGAATGCCCGGCGTCCAGTGGGACTCATGCAACTTGAGAATTTCTGTGGCATCTCAGTCTCAACTGATACTTTAACAAGAAGTTCACCGCAGGGTAACGAGTGCATTCGGGATTCTGAGGTGGTTCTCAACGAGTTGGGCCTCATTCTATCTGTCTCACTTTTTCACCTCCATCTGGGCCTGTATATCCCCTCCCCTCCTCTCTCCCTCTCTTTCTCTCTGTTTCCCTCTCTTTTCAACGTCTTTTGCTTCTCTTTCGGCTGCCTCGAGCTAAGATTTTGGGTCTTAGGGCCCAGAGCTTTGTCTAGCTCACTTTTATCTCTTGTTAGGGCCCACTCCCCTACCATTTTAACGCAAGAGAGGCCCAACAAAATCACTGTTATCCACGAGTCAAGCTCACTCTCGATGACTGTTTCGGAATGCAAATTTCATTCTGCGCGCGGGTAATTAGAGGAGAATCCGCGAGCTCCGGGGGGAATTGGTGGGGATTGGCGAATGGGCCCGTGGTGGGGGGGAGGGGAGGGGGGAGAGTCCAGTCTTGACATGTGATGGATTTTCCTGCAATGGGCGAGAGGGACTTCGGGGAAGTTGTCCCCTGGTAAGGGGAGTCTTTCGGCTAATGACAGCGAACTTCTATAATTTGGAGTTTTCGAGGCGAACAGCCAAATTGCCGGCGAATGGAGGGATTACTGTTATTATAGGTACACACGACTACGACTCTTTCTTTTCCAGATTTTTTTTCGTCTTTTTTTTCGGGGGTTTTCAGTCTTTGCGGAGAGGGTTTAGGCTTTGGTGAGTAATGCTCAACATTTCGTCGTGATTACGCACTTTGGATGTGAATTTGCGGGGGGTTGGAGGTTTTTACGTTTTGAGGGGGGGGGGGGTGGAGGTATTCGGCGGGGATTCGGTTTTTTTGGATTTCTGGAGGAGGAATCGGTCATTTTTTTATTACAAGAATTTTTTTTACTCGAGAGGAAATACGGAAAAATATTAGTTCTTGAATTTCGGGGCTTGATTTGTCGATTTGAGGTTATTCTGAGGCTTGAGTTGACGTTTTTTTATACTCGGAGAGAAATATTCAATAGAAATTATAGAATATTCGTGTAAGCGCCTGGTGTGAATGGCTTTCAGCCATTTTTAGAGGAATTGAAGGGAATAAATCTGTGACGTTATGTTGAATTGTTGTTTTTCAGTCTATCACCAAAAAAATATTTAAAAAGTCCCGTAATTTTTCTGGAAGGTTTAATTTACCAGAAATTTTAAGAATCATTAAATTGTTGGATGCGAGGGGCTATTCATAGGTGAAATCGTTGCGTTACTTGAAATCATTTGGAATCGAAAATGAAAACAAAAAAGTTTCCAACAGTCACCCGACGTGTCATCATCGGTACATTGCAATAAATCAATACCATAAGACTATTTCTCCGCCAGTTATGTCTCATAATGGCCTTCAACTTGATTTCAACTTGAAGTATTTACAAAGAAATTGGAAATTCGTTTTCAAGTATCATTCAACATAATATAATTATGCTGTTATCTTCTGACTTCCCCTGAACATTTGTATATTGCTATTTATTTCCAATTATTGGATATAATTTAGACTTAATCATCTAAAAAATGAGCAGTGTTGTCTGTTTATTATTTTTCAAATTGAGGAAGGCAAATTTATTTACTGGAACTAGAATTTTTTTCTTATTTTTTCCATCATTTTTTTCTATTAAAATTAATTTTACTATGATAATTTGTAAACGTGTTTCTCTCATTATATTCGTCATTGAAATCATCCGCAATCACATGGAATCATTGTGGCACCAGTTTTGGTAGTGAATAGCCCCTCGTTTGGTTGTTTACAAATTTTTACAGAACGTTCCAGAAAAATTGAAGAACGAAGTACTGATAATGGTCCTCGTCACTGGGACTCGTGACAATTTACTTGACAATTGACACTCTACAGAATTTTCCTTACATTTCGAACGACAAACTCTCCGGTTTTTTCGCTTGTTATTTTTTCCGAATATTTCCCTACGTGTATTTTATTTTTCCCATACACGAATTCAAAATTTATTTCAAAATCCCTTTAAACTGATAATTATCTCACTGAAATGCCTAACGCGCTGCAATTTTTATACTGTTCTCTTGGATAAGCCACTGGATTTATCTTGATTCTTGAAATGAATAGTTTTTTTAATCGTTTTTCCCAGTCAATGAAAAGAAGGAAATTAGGAATTGTTTAGAGTCAGAATTTTTCATCGCAAATGTCGAGTTACCCACTTTCGTGCTTGGCGCTCATAAAGAAAGAGTTGGGGCGTATATTGCAGACAAAAGGAAGTATCAAAAAAAAAGAAAAAAAATAAGAGAAAAGAATAACTGAAACTAAATGGAGGCCACATAGAGGAGACGCTGTTTTGGTGCCGTCGGAGGAACGAGCGTTTGGGATGATTAGTTCTTAAGTAATTACCTTAGCGTCCTTATGGCCTTATAAAGTCACTTTATGACTCTGTGATGAACCTGTTTCTAGAAGACCCAAACGCCGCACTAGGCTCCGGCTGTTTTATAAATGTCCCGAGGAGGGTATGAGCGATGAAAAAATTTCAAAAAGTTTTTCGGGGTAAAAACAAAGTCAATCAGGAATCGTAAATGAACGAGTGTAAAACAATTACGAATACTCGAACAATTTTTTAAATGAAAAAGGGGGGGTTGTAGGCGCGGAAGTTAGAAAAAAATTACATTTTTCACTGGAAAATTGATCGATTAATAATTAATAATAAACTGACAGTAATAAATAATTTATTGCTGTAGATATAATGTAGGAATTTTGAACAAAGAGTTTTGTTCGAATCCAGCCGGGGATTATCCGGAAAATTTGATGTTGGGGAAACCTTTGGCTTCCGTTGGACGGGCGAGGGCAATAACTTTTTTATTTTCAAAGAAAATAAGAGAAATGAAATGTTGTCTCCTCGAGTGGTTCGGGAGACCATTTGTAACGAACCACTGAAGGACACAACTGGCGATACTCGCCGGGTTGCCGAGTTTCGAGATATCGATTCGAAGAGCTCAGGCTCATTGGATAGAGCCATAACGAAGTGGTGGTGCGCTCGCGCCAGTGAGAATTTATGCCGCAGGAAAGGACTCGCAGGATTCGGGGAAGGAATATAGTGCGCCGAAGAGACTCCTCTTTTTTTCCTTTTTCAATGCCTCCGGGCTTGGATGAAAATAAGAGTTCGCGGCTATTTCTTTCTCCTACTTCAATCGTTTTTCATTTTGAGGTCTCAATGCAGTCGCTCGTTTACGACTCCTTTTTTTTTTATTTACAAAGATCTTTGGTATTTTTTTTTTCCCCTGTACCTCGTCAAATATTCACGGCAAATCTCATTATCCGAAATTTATGAGTTTTTAAAGATAATTTGATTTATAGATTTTTTGAAAAGGAGGGCCTGGAAGGGTTTCCAATTATTCAAATATTTTTTGCACTCAAAGAAATTTATAACTTTCAAGAAAAAAAAAATTTACAGTTGAAAAACAATCAGACTTCAACCGGAAAATTATCCAAATTTTTATGTTCAATTTTCCCATTTTAAACGTTTTCATTTTTTAAATATATTTTTCATTAAATATTTATTGCAATTCCCACTGTCCAAAATTTATGAATTTTTAAACATAATTCGATTTATAGAATTTTTTTTTGAAAAGGAGGGACAACTGGAGTTGTTTCGAATTGTTTAAATATTCTATCGACTTGAAAAATTAAAAACTTCACAGAAAAAAAATATTTTGCAGTTTCAAAACACTCAGTCCTCAACTGGAAAATAATCCTGATTTTCGTTTTCAAATTTTCCACGTTAAACGCTTTGATTGTTGGCTTTTTAAATTTTTTGTTCGTTTTCGTTCCACTTTATTCCTTATTCAAGGCTCACTCGGTGAATTCCGGAGCCCTTGTTCATCTTCAACCTCCCAATTTTTCTGATGAAGACTCCTGATATCCAAAAGCGGCTGAAAGAGATTCCAAAGATTCGCGAAGCAGAAGTAAATGAAACTGACGTTATGCCGCTGAAAACGAGGAAGGAAGAGGGGTTATTTTTATTTCTTTTTTTTTATTTCACGTGAGAAGACATCTCGCCAATGCAGAGATGGCTCTCGCGCGTCTATTTACTCCTGTACATTGAGAGTTTTTCTTACTCCGGAGTGTGCCATTTCCGGTTGCCAGGTTGCGATGGAGACCTACATTGTCATTATGTCACCCTGGCCTGTTATTTCGTCTTGTCCTTTTTCTTCTTTTTCTCTGTGGTCTTTTTCTTCTTTTTTTTTCCTCTTTTCTTGTTCCCCCCCCCCCCCCCCCTCCTTTTCGAGGGCATCCGTTCTCTCCATCAGCAGAATGTCGTTGAGACACTCTGATGAGCGTGATTACTCCGACTATCTTGAACTTTCCACTGGAAAGTTCAAGATAGGCTGCTTTATTTGCGATTTATCAGAGATTTTTTAAAAATTAATTTCGCGGAGGAAGTCGAGGAAGACGGAAGGGGAATGTTCAATGTTTTTACTTTTTTTCTCACACTCGATTTTTTTTATATTTATTTCGATTATTGGGGAGGCGTTCTCGTGAGAAGTCCCGTTTTCCTTTTTTTAAAAAAAATAAAAAATAAAAATTTGCGCCTCGCAAAATTTTATGGAAAAAAAGGACTTCGCTTCGATTTTCAGTCTTCCACTCAGAAAAAGGGGGGGGGGGGAGTTTGAAGTCAATGTAAGGGGAAATCCTTCGTGAACTCTCACGCGCAGGAATTCTTTATGCAATTTATAAGAAAAGAGGATAAAGTCAATCGATGGGGAATGCATTGGTCGACTTTTGAAAATAACCTGATCATTATCAGTAATTGTTAAAAATAAGAAAAGTGTTAGGAATTGATTTTCTGCGGAAGGAAATAATTTCATAGAATTTCTGGAAAAACATGAGAGCTTTCTGGAAAATATAAATTTCCCAGATTTTTTTTTATGGGAAATAAGGAAAAAAGAAAATTCTGCCAGTGGAGGTGAAAAATTGTAAGCAAAATGGGATGATCTCTATAATGTTAATTTTTATTTGAACTTTTTGGTTCCATTTTTTTCGGAAAATTCGAAAATTTGGGTGAAGGCCCGGGATTTTTAGAAGTGGCCAAGCAAAAGCGAGGGGAATCCCCGAATTTTTTGGTGACTGAGGAAATACTGAAATAAAATAGTCTCAGGAATTGAGAAGGTGCCATTTTCCGGAAAACAAAAATCGTGAATTATTTAATCGATAATACCCTTCGCTGAATCGATTGGACTCTGGGTTCACCGATCGCTCCATATCCCCCCCAATTATAACGTCGGTTTCCCATGGGATTTGCATGAGTCTCGAGCGTAAAGATATAGAACGAAATCCACTCGATGTCGGCAAGTAGGTAGGGACTAAAATTCAAGTGGGGGGTATATGGCCAAGCGCCTCCCCTGCTAAACACAGGTTATCCAAATTCTACCCGTCTCATTATACCCGAGTTCTTAGCCTCAAACGTATTCCAAAAATTGTGAAGGAGTTTTCATCATTTCGTCTCTCGGCGAAATTAAAATACAGTGGTTTCGACGTGATGTATGGGGAGAGGGATTTAATCCGATGGCGCATATGCAAACGAGAGAGGGGAGGATTTTATTCCCTGATTTTTTTTCAGGTGAGTGTCTCTATCTGAGACTGGTGAAAATTCCAACTGAATTTTTTGCAATTTTTTTCCCTCGAGCTCGAAAAATTCCCCCTCGATTTCTGCATATTTTTTTATTATTGCATTACTGGGGAAAAAATAGAATTCAGCAGTCGATTACTGAATTTCTTTTGTTTATAAAAAATTATTGAAACGAGATAATGAGGATTTTATCCCCTACGAATTTTTAAATTCTTTAATCGGCGTCGGAAAAATTCTGCTTTTGATTTTTTTTACAATTCTTTATTATTTCATTTTTGTTTATTACAGCACTAAAAAAAATTGAATTCAGCAATCGATTATTGGTATTCTTTTGTTCATAAAAAATTCTGCAAACGAGATATGAGAATTTTATTCCCTACGAATTTTTAAATTTTTTCATTCGAATTCTAAAAATTCCCTCTCAATTTTTTTTACAGTGTTTTATGATATTTTTTTTATTACATTACTGAAAAAAAATTGAATTCAGCAATCGATTATTGGTATTCTTTTGTTTATAAAAAATTCTGCAAACGAGATGATGAGGATTTTATTCTCTACGAATTTTGAAATTTTTTCGTTGGAGTTCGAAAAATCCCCTCAATATTTTCATAATTTTTCATTATTTAATTTTTTGTATTAAATTACCGAAAATTACTGAGACAAAAAAACTAATGGAGGACTAGATTTTTGAGATCCTCTCGTTAAAAAAAATTAAATACCTTTGTTTTATTATAAAACATTGAATACTCGGGGGGAAAAAGTCCTTTTTCAAGCCACTCAGCGAAAGATTCAGACTGAATGATCGGAGTAGCTGTTTGGAATAGTCCATGTCCTTCACGAACGTCAACAAGTCTCTTCGCTTTCACAACTGAATTGCCCACAAGCAAGCAAAGTGACTCCTCCATCCATCCATTGACTTTGGCATACGAAACACGTGAGTCACAAAAGTCGGTGGTTTTGCGAGTTACTTCGGCTCAGTACACCACTGCGTCTGCTTACGGGCGTATCATTACCCCGCCCAGTGGCTAGCTCCGAAGATTACACGTCTGCGTATATAACCCAGGGTATGCTGCATTCTCTCTTTGCATTCGATGCAAAAGCTTTTGAATATTAGTAAGAACCGCTGCGCCGCGCCTCGATTTTGCGATTGGATTAATCCTTAAATGGCCACTTGTATTTTTACCAATTTTTTCAATATTTTTTCCGTCTGCTCGCGTTGAAAATTGCCACAAAACATAATTTTTCATCACGCTGTGTCGGAAAAGTAACTTTCGACACATTGCGATGAAAAATTATGTTCGTAACTCGTGAAAAAAGTGTTTTTTTGACTCGTGGGATTTGTTCACTCGCCAAAAACCATTTTTTTTTCACTTGTTACGAAATATACTATTTCATCACGGTGTGTCGGAAAAGTAACTTTTCAGTCACTGTCTGTTTCACGTCGAGCGACTGAAAAGTGCTTTTCCGACACATTGAGATGAAAAATATTGTTCGTAACACGTGAAAAAAGTGGTTTTTGACTCTTGGGATTATATCACCTATAAACCTCCTACTCGCCAAAAACCATTTTTTTTCACTTCTTACGAAATATACTATTTCATCACGCTGGGACGGAAAAGTAACTTTTCAGTCACTCTTCGCTTCGCGTCGAGTGCATTTCGCGTCGAGCGCTTTTCCGACACATTGAGATGAAAAATATTGTGCGTAACACGTGAAAAAAGTGGTTTTTGACTCGTGGGATTATATCACGAGCCGAAGGCGAGAAACCTCCCACTCGCCAAAAACCATTTTTTTTCACTTGTTACGAAA
>JAPYZM010006663.1:0-11464 GCA_030522845.1 Psyttalia concolor | reverse complement strand
AGCCGAAGGCGAGTGTTATAATCCCACGGGCCAAAAAACACCATTACGCACAAGTTCCATACAATATTTTATGTCATTGTGCCCGTAATCCGCGATTTACCGAGCGAAGCGAGGTTAGAATCGCGTGATTATGGGCGCCTATGGCATAAAAGTACGAAAAGTTCTATCAAAAAGTACGTCACTGTTCCATAATTTTTACGGAATATTGTTTTGACTCGCAGATTACGGAACTGACTCGTAATTTTTATTGAATTTTTCTCTCCGTGTAGTACTATCACAAGTTCTCTAAAATTATCGGATATTTCCCGATTGTTTTGTTGCCTATCAGGGAGAGAGAGAAGTTTTGCAGATTAAAAGCTCGAACGCGCAACGCGAGGGATTTTTGTGCAAGACTCCTCCCGATTGCCAGAAACAATCAATAAAAATTTATCCAAAAATCATGGAATTCTTCGCGGAGACATATAATTTATTCCTAAAGCGTCAGAAAAATTACAACTTTTCGATTCTATTTCGTGTTCGAAAAGCGAACTGTGAGTTACGTATTTTCTACTGACAATGTTTTTCTATGTATTTTTAAATTCCTATCCAAAGAACATTTTATCCGCAAATTATATTTTTTTTCCCAGTGCAAATGGTCAATTGAAAAGTTGAATGTAATTTATTGCCCTCCAATTCAATAACACGAGAGAAAAAAATTTTAATGACGAAAAAAAAGTTGGATTCCTGTTTTTGTCCCCTAAAGTTGAGTTTGATCACTTTCTACGTAAACACAATTTCAAATAAACTGCCCGATTGTCTCCTCTATCTTGCGATCACCAATTCATTCACCAGGCAAAAGTTTAAATTCAATTGCAACAACAAATCAGTAAATATCACACCTTATCTCCCAGAGGCATATTACCAACAATAGCAATCGATGCACTTATGCTTTCATCACAGCTCCCCATTCTCTTTCTGTGGAATTCCTTGGAATAAACAAGCATCTCGCAATTATCGTTGAATAGGTCAGGCATACTTGTAATTTGGCGTCTTCAATTGGAATAAAAGTTAATAAAATCACCGCCAAATTGTGCGTGTCAGTGCTGTAATTTAGTCATTAAAGATCTCGATGATTATCACATTCAGATGAGAGTCGAAGCACATTAGTATGTGTGATTTCATATTGCGAGAAAGCCGGAGGGAAAAATCAAGAGATAAAAAAAAAGTCAAGGTAAATAGCGGTGAGTGATCTTTTAGTGAAGTCATGAGCACTGTTGGTGATCACTTGGGATAAAGGCTCTATGTAAACAACCATGTAATTTTCTGAATCATAATTTCCGTTGAGATATGAAATCAACGAGAGAATGTGAGAATTGGAATTCATTCATCATCGCGGATACAAATCCACCTTTTATTTTTCCTCACTGAAGTTCTTACGCCAGCTACGATTAATTACATTAACCATTTTTTTTATCAATTGTGTTATTACTTGTCTGAGCACTTCACACCGTATCTAAAAAATTAATTTATTAATTTATCGATTAATTTAATCTTGCAAAGCAATTGCTTTCGATTTTTGTATTTATTTTCTTGCTCTCTAATGCTATCTTTCATTCGGAGAGAACAAAGAATTTTAATCCAGTAGGAAATAAATGAGAATGATAGAGAAATCAAGAATAGAATGAGTTAATTAAATCGTATCAATTATCTCGTTATAATTAACTCTTTCACGGGTGTATTTAAGAGCACACATACCGGCAATACTTCACATCGGCTTGCAACATTCTTCACTTAACCTCAGGCATGTTTTCTGGCCTCACTGAATAATGCAGACAGCGGTGAGCACACGTAATTGTTAGATCGAGTTACAAAATACCGAAACGCTAACACTTTTGGGTTCAATTTAATTTCTTATCACAGGCCCTCACTTCCGGATTGCTGGCGTTAACTGATGGGTCAGTGTGAGCGTGTAGTTAAAAAATATCAGCTGAGCGGAGCGTGGACACGCGAGATGCGGGAGAAAGATTGTAGAGAATAATATTTCTGGTTCGGGTGGTTTCAGGAAAATTAAGGTTTTCGAAATCTTGAGAGGACAAAATCGTTCGCATTTCGTATTTAGTCCTAAGGACATTTTCGCTTTCTCCTAATTACGGCGCGAAAAATCATATATCGTGGGACGAAAAAAATTGATAGAGTCTTTATCACTTTTTTTAGATACTATTAATTTTTTTTGTTATGGAGTTGATGAGGTTTATGAATATTAAATGCAATGAGGGCTCTCGAAAATGGAGTTGTAGTGATTTCATGACTTGGTGGACTTGCCGAGCCCTCCATTGTTCGGTCAATTGATGGTTTATAGGAGACTTATTAATTGTAAAATGAAAGTAAAAGCCAAGTGGATTGTTATCCATGTGATTCAGCCCTCAAAATTCTGGACGACGCCCAGTTGTGTATTTTTAGGAGTTCGTCTTTCCGAAACCCGGTCGTTGCGGATGGGTTATAAATGAATAGCCCAAATATCTAAAGTAAAATTTAGATTTTCCCAGATGCTTCGATTTTATACGAGTAGAATTCGCCTGATTATTTTTAAACCACGGCATTATTCAAAAATTATTAAATTCATTCCGGCCATTGACCCATAGGAATGTAAGTGCGTCTTTCCAGAATTGTGGAAGCTACCGTAGACCAAAAATTAAATGCTACTATTCTATAATTTTCTGTAATGTTAGCAACATCTTATAAATTTATTATAAATTCCTCGCTGAAAACCTGTTATCTAGACTCTTTCAGTATCTTTTTCACTATTTACGAATACCTTGAGACTTCATTATTATCTCGTAAAATGTTTTTTCTCCATTCGTGTCACTCGAACTGGAAGGGAATGCCAATGGAATTCAGTAATACCCTGCAACCACAGTTTCTCACCATAAAATTTACTGTGAACATTTTTTGGAACTTCCGTTAACTATGATAAACCTCATTTTCAATCAGTCACAAGACGAATGATTCTAACAAATACAATATATGATTGACATTACTTCATTACTCAAGTTTGAGTTGATTAGCCTTTCATTGTCGATGTATAATTTTCTATTGTCTGATTTAACAACCAAAGGCTAGTACTCCCCAGTACTAATTTGTCAAGACGTGTAAAATCAGGCGCGTCTGAATCCTAACTCCTCACAAAAAAAACTAACGGGAGCCGGTGAAAATGAGTGACACTGAGTGAAAGAGATTTTTCGAGAGGACCAGACCATCCACTGCTGGAGAATAAATTCTCAATGCGCCATAAAATTTCTCCAAAGTACCTCTACAGTACCGTTGAAACCCGATAAATTTCAGCCTGAAAAGAATGAAAAAAAAAACAAGTGTTTTTTTTACGACGAATAAGAATTTTCCCGGTAATGAGAATTTTTCTCCTCCATAAAATGGGCATTCGACTTTTAGTCACACCGTTTGAAAAATAATTGCCACTCCGTGACAATGAAACAACACTGAGGTCGAATATGGAAGTGAAAATGTTGAGGTAACAAAGAGAAAAAAAAAAACAAAAACAATATGAAAAGACCTACCTCACTTCAGTTATCAATTATGATTTTTCTCCCAGCAAGAAATATGTCCGCCTTGATTGGCCATTTGACTCTTGAGTATTGCTATGGAGATAATAAAACCTGGAGATAATCGATTCAACGTAGAAATTGACGTTTGTGTCTGGTGTGGCAGAGAAAAATGGCTAAACGTCGTTTTCTAACGACTTGTATTAAACTCACTGGATAGACACGAGACACGAGATATAGACAGCAAGCAATGTGTGGCGGCTTGCTGTCTGGTGACTCCCGTCGTACACCTCAACCTCATGCATATTCATCACACCACTCGCTACAACCGTCTGAGAAAACGTAAATAAAAAATAAAAATAATAAACACTGGAGAGCAGCATCTTGCGCGAATAAAGAACTTTCGGATGCATTAAACTCAACAGCTGATGATTTACGATTGCCAGGCGTGAGGAAAGAAAGGTAAATTTTTCCTCCCAGTCTCCGTTACACTTGCATTTGTTGAAACGATCCACCTCCAGATTTCCGTCCCTCCGAGTGAGCTTTAGAGGAAAAATTAATGGATTGGAGATTATTTCTCATGATTCGTCTAATCTACAGGCGAAATGATGAGTGAAGAAGTTAAATACGAGTCGTTCATTAGTTCTTCCTTCTCATCGTGCAGTTATATTTTTTCTACAACAGTAGCACAAGTATTCTGTGAATATAAAGATGAGTGATTGTGCAAACCAAAACCGAAATTTCTCCAGCTTTCCAATGCCACCACTTTCATCCATAATTCACTTGTAGTCATTCTTCTCGTGCCCTGACGCAAAATATTTCTCTCTTGACATTTTGACCCCATGATTTTATTACTTTTTACATTGAGATTTCTTTTCTTTTATTTTCCTTCCTCTTGTCTACTTGAGTATTTCCAAGTATTTGAAATATCGAATGAATAGTTTGACGGAACTATGGAATATCTCGTTTCAGTGTCTCAAGAGATAAACCAATGCGAAAGAAAATCCAGTAGATAATTTGAGGCAACTTCTTCCAGTCGATAGTTTTATAGTTTCATCGAGCCAAGGGTAAGAGATAAGTGTACACAAAGAAGTCTTGCGTCTCCGCGGGAGTTCGGCGAAACGATTTGTGTTCGTCAGCGAATAGTAGGGAACCATAAGGCTCTTCGAAAGGAGTACTCGCTTCGTTTGTGGCAAAAACCACGCCTACTATTCGATTGGACTCTCTCACTTTGGTTTGTTGTTTTTTTTATTAGAATATTTTTATGTCTACCTTCAACATCTGTATCTCGAGTACCGAGGATATCACAAAATATTCGAAACGATCTTCAGTTCTTGGACACGTCACGTTTTCTCGTCTAGAGCGGGTGAATTGCCTGAAGAATTTCTCGTGTAGGTATGGCTATCCCTGCCAAGGCCACCAGGACCTCCATAAATTAACTGCTAAAAACCTTTTTCTCCTGTTTCGTAATGTTGAGGTCAGTTTGGAGTGAAAGAACAAAACTATTCACACATTTTGTGCCCCTCAAAATGCCCTACGTTAATTAAATTACTCGCTGTAATTGAAATGAAAATCGATTGATATCTCCTTTTGCTCTTTTTCATCCAGAATTTAACGCTTAATTTAAACATTTATTGGATGCAATCAGTGGTACACCTGCTGAATAGTCGCTCGATTCTTACTCCATATATATCGATTGGTTCTACAACGAGATATGGCTGAACAATGAGTTAATAAATCTCCAGTTAACTTCTCTCGGCAAAGCCGTTTCCTTTCCTTTTTCCTCCTCACTTGACTTTTATTTTCTCCTCGTTTTTGTTTTTCTGTTCTCGATGGATGCAGGCACAAAATCCGCCAAATATAATGGCAGTTGTCCCACGGTACTCTGTCCACTATTTCCGTATTAATTCAACCGTAGAGGACGGGGACATTGCACTAATATCAGAGAACAAGAGTATTTGTATTTATTTATTTTTTTTCCCATTATGAAATATTTCTAATATTTCACTTCCTCAACTCCATTTACATCGTAAAAATAATTGGACTGGGCAAATATTGTTATCCAATGATCATTTGTTCATTTATTCCGTAATTATTATTACGAAAAAGTCAGCGAACTTTCGATTCTTTCTAATTTTCAGGGATTGAAGATTTTCTCTTCAATATTTTTTTTCCCCCTCTTCAAGTCTTAGATAATTTTGCCGTTTATGTGATTTTCTCCGCGCAGCGGTTGAATTTACCAAGTATTATTTTGATGGAATTCTGATAGTCCTGGCTTCCTGCCGGGAATGTTTAGGTATAACTGAAAGTAAGACAATCTTTAAAGTGCTATACCGATGAAATTACACTGCGAGCTGGTGGTGTTGGTTGTGATCTGAGATATCCGAGTTGTTACTGGCTGAATGCGTATCGATACACGCACATGTTCGTCGGCTTATGTGCCACCTTCGCGGCCGACTTTCTCACGAGATTCATCGTTTACTGATCGTGATTAAGGGAACACCGGAGGTATGCTGTATGTGCGTATGCTACACCTGGGGGTAGTTATTATTAATTCCGTGATACGTCGCTGTTGATCTTTAGCAACGAAGAAAGTTACCATATCGTATCTGTTTTGTGGCTTTTTATGTTGTCATTATCCGCGTTACTGTGGCTTTTATCTATGGACAAACTCAAACCACTGTGGTATTATTAATCTGCGGTTCTTCATGCCTAACGTCAACCTAGTTTCCACGTACAACGCCTGATATTCTTATAACGACATCTAACCGATGTAAAACTGAGATATCCTATTAATTTTTCTCTCTCTCTCTCTGTTTCTCTCTTGACGAAAATCGGTTTCTCCTTTTTAAGGCCAAGATAATTTCATGATACTTATTATCAAGTCGTAAACTGAGAAAACAACATTTGCCAATCAAATATAAAATCTCAAATATTCTGCCGACGAGAATTTAAAGGGAATTTTACGTCAAATTTTGGGCACTTGGTTGCACAGAATAGAATATTTCGTAACAAGTGAAAAAAAATGGTTTTTGGCGAGTGGGAGGTTCGTCTTCGGCTCGTGATATAATCCGACGAGTCAAAAACCACTTTTTTCACGAGTTACGAACATAATTTTTCATCTCAATGTGTCGAAAAAGTACTTTTTAGACACAGCGTGATGAAATAGTATATTTCGTAACAAGTGAAAAAAAAAATGGTTTTTGGCCAGTGGGAGGTTTATATCACGAGCCGAAGGCGAGTCCCACGAGTCAAAAAACACTTTTTTCACGTGGTACGAACAATGTTTTTCATCTCAATGTGTCGAAAAAGCACTTTTCAGTCACTCGACGCGATGAAAAATGTTTTTCATCTCAATGTGTCGAAAAAGCACTTTTTAGTCACTCGATGCGAAGCGGAGAGCGACTGAAAAATTACTTTTCCGACACATTGAGAAGAAAAAGTGGTTTTTGACTCGTGGGATTATACCACTCGCCTTCGGCTCGTAATATAAACCTCCCACTCGCCAAAAACCATTTTTTTTCACTTGTTACGAACTATAATATTTTGCAATACCCGCCCAAAAAGTTCACTTTTCGGTACCGGTTTCGTGCGTAAAGTGGTACTTTTCCGCACAGTGTGCGTAAAAGTCAGAAATCGTGCGTAAAGTGAAACTCGAATTTAACTTTACGCACGATCTTGAATTTTCCGCACTCCGCACACAAAAAAACCACTTTGCCCTCAAACCTATACCCTCAAAGCGAAATTTGGCAGGTATTGCAAAACATTAGGTGTGCAACACGTGCGTATCGTCTTTTTCGCCTCGTGTGATCGCCTAGCACTCGTGCGAAAAAGTGTTACTTTACGCACTAGTTGCACAATATACTATTTTCTCGGTGTAAAGACTATGACAGGTAGAAGCAAATTTGAGGTAATTAGTTATTAAATTTCGTCAGTTACATAAAATTAATTTTGAACTACTCCAAAGCGATCAAGAGCAGCTAAAAATATAAGTGAGCATTGAACTTTTAAGAAAGGCCAATGATGAAAGTCGTAATTAATAAATGATCATTATCAATTCCCCGAGATGAATCATTTGACTCCTCGCCGTAACGTTCAGGCCTCTGTTCGTGATTATTTTCCACTGTCCTCATTTTCTCACTGCGCGCGTGTGTATCCCTGCAACTCAAATGAAAGTTTATTCGTTCAGCATTTTGTTATACTCTTTCATACAAAACAAAATGAATACGTTCACGATTGACTTGGCGTGTCTAATTCCATGACCCTATGCACTCTCGGTAGCTGGAAATGAAAAATAAAAAATCTGTCCAGCTGAGGGAATTTTCTATATCTTGTTACCCATTGACGTGACTTCCTTTCACTCCTGGCTTAACATTTCGTACACGATTCTAAATCTCAGGACTAAATCAATATTATTTTCTCGTTTATGTGCATTTTCGTAGCTTGTAGAGCGATGCATTGCTTCCGGATTTATCGAGATCGCGAGTTTAAAGTCTCTATTTCCCTGCTATTTGAATTTCCATGGTTTTTTGCCCCCTGATGATTGACGTTACTTTCATGGGAGGGCGAGGAGGCGGGGAGGGTATGCTAGACAGCTGCCTTTCCTCAATTTACTTTCATCTCGTATAATCGTTTTGCCCAGAATGACTGTTAAAAAATCGATGACATTTTTCATCTCGAATTTCATAACAGACGATTATAATTTTATGACACTTCCGCAATGGTAATATGCAAACAACGTAATTTATCATTACAATAGATTTTTCATGATCACGATCAAGGTGAGTCAACGGAATGACCCCAACGGGATCCCCTGGATATTTTTCATTTTCACTCCCCCCCGACACATTTTTTTTTCTCGTTTTTTCACATGATATTATGCTCTGTCACGCCTTCGCAATGTTATTTATCGACGTACCCAGCTCTCCCTCATTTTCATTGGATATTGATCCAAACTATCGAGTTGAAAAATCTCGAGTCACCCGACTCATAATTAATGACCAGGTTCAGAGGATTATTGCAACACTGCTAGATCAAGAATTGCGGATTATTTAAGGAGTAAATGGCAGATTGAAAATGCTGATTAAGTGGAATATACTGATTAATTCGTATTCATTGAGTCTTTGCTGATTTCATCAGACAGATCTGCACTAATTGCAGAAATTGTGTATGTACATTGAGATACAGAAATGCGTACACAATTTTAGCTCATCATATGGAAAAATTCCGGAAAAAGAAAAATGTTTCGTCGAATTATCTTAGAGACTAATGATCGTAAATTCTGGGTGTGTACTCACCAGAGTCATACATTTATTTTCCTTTTCAACGAAATGGTCTCCGTAATTGGATTCTAAAATTGCTTTTTCCAACAGGCAGACTTAATCCTCTACAATTGAGACCGCAGAGAGTCAAATAATGAGATCCTTGCGTCTACAATTTCTTCATATCCATCAATGACACTCGAAGATAGTCGATGAGTGATTGTTAGAAATCGTATAGTCAGATACACCTGAACATTATCAAGATCTGATTCTACTATTTGAACGTACCACTCTAAATAATCCCTCTCTATTTTGGTATTTCTCAGCGGCCGACTTTGTAGCTCACCACATTTTCATTTCAAACAAGAGCAAATGTACAAATGAAAACAAGAAAGTCCTGGGGTATTTTATATTATCTCAATGTGTACCGCTCGGATAACATAATTGCCCGGTGCATAGGGCAACATTGCCTGACACTTTATCACTAGCCAGTTCTTCCATTAATAAGTACCATGGGCTTCATTTCACCTTCATATATTCTCCGCTATTCTACTTTCTATCTCAAACTGTATCGCAGGAAACACGACATCCACCGGACAATGGCCTATTAAAATTATTTTTTCAACTCCCAAAAACATTACAACTTGAGCAAATGAAAAATCAAAGGAAGACAAAATTTATCATGTCGACGAGCTATTCCCTCCTCCACGCGGAGGATGAATTATCTGCTTCCTCGTTAACGACTATCTATCGTTTATTTATTTATCCTCAAGGCCCTATACATTTTTCTTTCTACTTTTTTCTGGTACTCTACTGGCCGAACGGAAACGACCAGAGTAGGCATGTAAAATTCAACAAACACTCACACTCGAAAGACTCAACGAGGCATCCTGCACGTTTAGCGGAAGTGAGAGCTGGAGACTCAAACACAATTTGTACAGTTTATTTTAATTTTATGTAGGCTGAATGAATTGGGTGCTCTCATGCAGCGGTGGCCATTAGCTTTTTTGAATGGAGCCACTCGTGCTGGTACACCACGTAATGATAATTTTCTGCTTTCTACATCTGGTGTACAATGATAATGTTATCAATCATCAGGAGCTATGAGGAAGAAATTGATACATTTTTTTTTGGTTTACTCAAAAATGTGGTACACGTGCGTTTCTAATGACCAGCATTAGTTAGTGGTCTGAGGCAGGTGGAAGAGAGAATTTCAGAGCTAAGCAATTTCGAATGTACCGATTCATCAAGGACTCGTAAAATCAAACGATCAAGGTTTTTTTATGCCTCAATAACAACGGTTTATTGCAGAAAGGAGAAAGATTGCTGACTATTCTTATTTCCCAATGAGAACATTTTATTGGTAGAGTGAGAAAGATTTCTTACAATCATTCGAAAAAAATAGTTAATGGCCGATGAAAAAGTGGTATAAATCCTGTAATTTATGTGCGTACATTTTTCTGGTAATAGTACTATCAACAGCAGCAGTCAGTTATCGTCAAATTGCCAATTCCCGACGTTACACAGAGAGAAAGAATAGTTTTTTTCATTCATTGGGAGAATAAAATAGTTTCTTGTTAATTTAAAATTATTTTGCTCTCAGACTGAGGGAGAATTCATCTAGTTTGCATTAGATCTAGATTTTGATCTAAGTCTTGAATTTATGACTCTCCATGTCCAACTGAGAAAGTCTTGTTATCGATCTGCGAAAATTTTTATTATGAATTCAAGAGCACCAAAAATTGAGCTAAAAGAATGGGTTCTTTGAGCAAGGCATTACGCTCTGTCTCTCTAAGAATTACATTATTTACGAGGGGATTTCAGGATTTGAAGAATTCACAAGAGAATATTTTTTTGCAATACCTGCCCAAAAAGTTCACTTTTCGGTACCGTTTTTCGTGCGTAAAGTGTGCGTAAAAGTCAAAGATAGTTCGTAAAGTGAAACTCGTGCGTAAAGTGAAACTCGTGCGTAAAGCTTCGCTTTACGCACTCGAATTTCACTTTACGTATGATCTTGATTTTTCCGCACTCCGCACACAAAAAAAATTAAGTGTGCAACACGTGCGTATCGCCTTTTTCGCCTCGTGTGATCGCCTAGCACTCGTGCGAAAAAGTGCTACTTTACGCACTAGTTGCACAATGTACTCTTTTGTACCAAGTCAGTGAACTTTCCCAAAAATAACTTTTTTTCTGCGTGCAGATGGGAAGAGCAACCAACTGGTAATCGGAAGGTTCCAGGTTCGATCCCGGTCTGAGAATATCTGGAATTTTTTCTTTATTTATTTCTGGACTAGACATATTGAGAAGGAATTCCCACCTATCCAAAATCCCTTCCATCCATTAATTCCACTATCGCACCACAAAAATGGGGGATGGACTCTCCCTACCCCATATGAAACTGTTGCATATTTGTTGTGGAAGTATGTTGTAGTATATTTCGTAACAAGTGGTTTTTGGCGAGTGGGAGGTTTATTATATCATGAGCCGAAGGCGAGGGATATAATCCCACGAGTCAAAAACCACTTTTTTCACGAGTTACGAACATAATCTTTCATCTCAATGTGTCGAAAAAGTTACTTTTCCGACACAGCGTTATGAAATAGTATATTTCGTAACAAGTGAAAAAAAATGGTTTTTGGCGAGTGGGAGGTTTATATCACGAGCCGA